>JBBMKE010308699.1:0-13605 GCA_037834125.1 Lippia alba | reverse complement strand
CTTCGAATTGGAGGTTCCCCTTTATGGCCAATAATGAGTTTGTTTTATTCGCTATAGGTGCAATTAGTTTGGATTTTGTTTGGAGGTGCTGGAAGAACGTGCTTCTTTTTTCCGTTGTTGTTGTATCTTAGGGTGCATTGATTTGCTTGACATTGAAATGTTCTTGCCGGTTCTGGTCGAACATCTTGTAAAAACAATAATCGTTGAAGTTCTTCTGGGCTGTTCTTTTGGTGTGTTAGTGACAAGGTTGTAAAACCTGCCAATATGTTTGTTTTGGGGCTTTTGTACAATAATTTGTTTCTCCATGTAGCTGTATCCTTGATTTTTTTGGTTGCACCATTTTTGCTCGAACAATATAGTGTTCAACACTTTTTAACTTGAACCCTTTGGCATGCATAAGATTGCTGATGCTCTATCCATGAAGGTCAAATGGAGGTCAGTTTTACCCGTGGAGATGGATTTTATCTCATGTCCTTTTTGCAGGATACTATCCTTATTCATATATATATGATACATGCTGTGTAAATTCGGAAGGTTGCATCATGTAATCATGTTGATCCAACTCTTCCCAATTTGAATTATCCAGCATGATGGTACTCCTCTAATGCCTTGAGCGTTGTTTAAATCCTTACTCTGCATTCATTTTAATCCTTAAAATGCATTTACCAAGATTCATTGCCTTGAGCAGTTAAGCTTGGTTTAGATCCTTAAAATGCATTCACCAAGATAGATTCAGCATGATTAATTCCTTGGTGATTATGCAGAAGACCATCTTCTCATATTTTTTGAGCTAATTACATAGACCTCCCCTATTAATTACCGTGATCGAAGTACTAATAGAATGTTTTCTCTGAACATGACATATGACAAATAGGTAATTTTAGAACTGTCCGCGTATCAAAGTTTCCTATCCTTTCCATATAATGCACAATGTGGTCAACTTTGTCATCTAAGCACCCGCATGAAGCCCGCCACTGTAGCAAGATTAACCCCTGAAATTCATGGGGGTGCGATTAAGTAAAGTTGAGTGTTACCTTTTCCTCCAAAAAATTTTGATCCCTCAAATACCCTAAAAAAATTTCGCCACATATTTTCAGTTAAACCCTGATTATGATACTGCAAAGCTCCACAAAATTGTTCTCCTGAGGTGGAAGCAATGTTCTACCAAGGGTATGAAGATTCTGACATCACAATTTCTTGTCCAACTTATATCTCTTTAGCACTGCAGTGTCATAATTTGTTGGGGACTCCTGAATTTATCTGTGCTTTTTTAATTTCTGAAATCATCCTGATTATCTATTCTTGGCGAGGCTGGTTTGGGGTTGAATTTGGTCGATGTTGATTAGCGTTTGTATCTGTTTCATTTCATCCATAAATTTCAATACCTTTCGATACCCTGGAGTTGCTATTTTCCAATAGATTTCCGTGATATGAAGAAAAATTGTTCTTTTGCTACCGTTTGTTTACTTGGAAATACTCATAGTTTGAATATTATACGAATATCAAACCGTCAGTGTAAGAATTGTATCCTTAAGCTGTTGCTATACTATAAGCTGAACGTTTGGACTAGCTATTTATTAAATGATCATAAAACAGCAATTTTTTTTTTTTTTTTTGTGGGTACTATGGTTTGCTTCACAATTATGTTGATGGCTGATGAATGTATGGAGCTGACCTGATATATACTTTTTTGTGAGGTAAATACGTGGACAATGGAGATGTAAGGGAAATTGGATTGAAACGACAACGGTTGGGTCCGTATTACGGTGCTCCTGGTCCAAATTACATGTATGATGCTCCACCCCTCCTCTTCCAGCATATTCTTATTCTCCCCCACCTTTTCCTGTTGTCCGGCTTCAAGGCCTCCCATTTGACTGTGCAGAGGCAGAAATTGTTAACATTTTTCACGGTCTGAATGTAATTGTTGTCCTTGTCCATAAAGGAGGCAAGTTCACTGGAGAAGCTTATTGTGTTTTGGGATATCCTCTTCAAATTGATTTTTCCCTTCAACGGAATAGGCAGAACATTGGCAGGAGATATGTTGAGGTTTTCCTAAGCAGAAAAGATGAGTACTATACAGCGATAGCAAATGAAGTTCTTGATGTGGCTCCTAGTGGTTCGCCTTGTCGTGGGCCCTACTCAAGGGTGAGATCTGCTGAGGAGAGGTACTTGTCTAAATTTAAAGGGGTGTTGAGGTTGAGGGGGTTGCCTTATTCTGCAACTAAGGAGTAAACTGTGAAGTTCTTGGTTGCCTTATTCTGCCACTAAGGAGTAAACTGTGAAGTTCTTTAAGTCAGCCTGCTCCCATTTCTTTCAGGAGAGGTGTCGGAGGTAAGTCCTTGATGA
This sequence comes from Lippia alba, assembly GCA_037834125.1. Classification (NCBI taxonomy): domain Eukaryota; kingdom Viridiplantae; phylum Streptophyta; class Magnoliopsida; order Lamiales; family Verbenaceae; genus Lippia; species Lippia alba. The sequence goes on along the minus strand of JBBMKE010308699.1, from coordinate 11,259 downwards.
CGGAGTGGTCCGCCGGTGAAAAATCGCTTAAGCGTTTGGAATATCATCCACACACCATGTCGTCTTTGAGTATTTCGCCTGATTTACATTCTGTTTCTTTCCCCTGGATGTGATCCGTCTTTGTTTGACATATTGTGTTGGGCTTTGCTTGTATGTAGGTTGTGAGCGGGATACGCCTTCTACCTTTTCCCCTCTTCGAAAAGGCACAGGGTAATGTTCTTGCCAATACATGAGTCCTTGTATTCCATTGCAGGGGAAGGTAATATGGTTTGAGATATGCAATTTAATGTATTCCATGATTGCTAAACCAATTAAAATTGTTGTTTCTTACATATTTTTGTATGCACAAATCCAATCCTGAATGAGATAACCATGTTCCATCTCTGGTCTGTTGTGTACCTATGATGAAAGTTTTATACTGTATACATGACTAGTGTTGTGCTTGTTGTTGGGGCTGATGTACAGTATGTTTAGGACAGATGGCACACTTCAGCTTGGTCTAAAATTTGCTGATTTTCAGGATATAAGTTGATCAATCATGTTTTCAATATGCACTCCTTTTACTGTAAAATTCTTTCCCTCTCAAATTTTACTAAACCCGAAAGTGAAAGGGAGCATGTGACGTGGTTTGTACCCTTGTTCGTATAAAATATTTATGTTTCTAATTTTGTCCTTTTATGTTGCTTTTTGCGTGATCAGTAATTTAAGGTGCAATAAGCTGTAAGATGTAATTGGATCAGTAATGTCTTATGAAGGTTTTGTTTTACACTTCCAAATGATGGTGTTGAAAGCTTTTCTGCAAAAAAAAACAGGATATAAAAACCTATTTGTTACATTAATCAGTTTCTCTATTCAAGTACTTGGATCACAATCAGTTTCCTGGAAGAATCCCTATACATTTTATAAGCATCAATTTCTAAAAGAAATGTAAGTGCCACTCTAGTGTTTACTCGCTTTGCAAACCTGAAAAGTTGGAGGTTTGAACTCTTAAGTTGCTACTCCTTCTTATAGGTACATTGAAGGAAATTTATTCCGACAGGGCATGATACCTATTGATGACCACAAAGTCCTAAAACTTACTGATTCCGAGTTCCTGTTCTAGGCCAATGAAGCATTAGTATTCATTCGATAGTAATTATTTTCCTCGTAAGAATCTATTTTCTTTTTTCAAGAACTAATGCAGGAAGATTAATGTTGCAAATAACTCACAATTAAGAGAACATTGAGTCATTAGGCTTTTATTTTGCTGATTTCCAGGTTATGGAGTTGTGCAGGCGTGTTTGACGGATATGTTAGCTTGGAGAGGCTTTAGCTGATGAAGGGAATTTCTTTAGCTTGCTTTGATTTTGCTTCTCAATATATTGTGTATGTTGCTGATTATCAATGGTATTGCCCGTTCTTTTTAATTGGGGATTGGAGGACACATGTATACAAATATATGCACAGTGTCACGTATGAATTGTTGCATTCCTATCTATTTGAGAATGGATTTTTTTTTTCTTGCCATCAATTGGTTCTTGCGATATTAGACTATTGTTGGAAAAATCCATGTTTATTAAAGTAATGCGAGTTAAATTTGACTAATTTTTTTTCTTAACGACCATCTATTATATTTTTCATCCAGTGCTGATTTATCTTCTACAACTTTTTGCTAGTACGTTATTAATGAGAGGAAAATTTTAATAAACTTCCCACATACATTTAATGGAGAACTTCTATAAACATTTGAAAGGAGAACATGAATAAACATTGGTATTTCTTGACTATAGATAAACATTTGTATTTTTTGATTATATATTTGTATTCTTTATGTTTGGAGGGCATTTTGGACAAAGCATATATAATGAAGTACTAATCTTACAGATCAAACAATAAATTAACTAGTAACTGAGAAATGCACTTTTGCTAATAGCACCTATCAAACCAAAAATTAATGACTTAATTTCACTTAAAAAGTCTAAATAAGATTAAACCTAAAATTGTAATCTTTCATATCAAGCACTCATATATCCTTCTCTCTTCTTTAATAATTATGAGTAACTTTTCTATTATTTTATTATTTTCTTTTTTCATTTTAATTATTTTTGTAAGCATCAAGAGTGCAGAATCAGAATCACTGAAATAGTAGTTTTTTTTTTTTTTGGACAGAGAAATAGTAGTTTTCAAGTGTTATTCATCTAGTAAAATATGTTCCCATTTTTACTTTTATATTCAGGTTTTGTTATTTCAGGAAGTTTGTGGCAAAATCTTTATTATTATTTGTCAAAGCATGTTAATAAAGGAAAAACATAAGGAAATAATGAAACTAAATTTAACGAATGTTTCAATAACTATTGGGCAAATTCGAAGCTGCCCGCCTCAATATAATTGGATTCTGTCCTCTAACAAGTTGAAGTAATAACTGATTGTACCAAAAAAAATTAACAGATTCAGGATCATCAATTATTATGCCAATCACCCATCTAAGTTCGTAGTTGTAAAAAGAAATTTAATGAAATTCGCATTCTTTTTTATCCTTAAAATGCATTTATCAAGATTCACGACCTTCATTAAGCATCGTTTAGATCCTTAGAGTGCATTCGCCAAGATAGATTCGCTTCCTTAAGCAGGATTAGTTGGTTGTGCAAAACACCATCTTCAGTGTCAATCTTAATGTCTAATTCCCTTGTATTAAAAAGAATAGTCATTTGAATCTCGTGTCCCGTGTCATTAAAAACCCATTTAAAAAAACACAACGAGTTTCTCTCTTAAAAAGACCCTAATAACTTCCTCCCTCAACTTCCAATTTTAATTAAAAAATTTTAGATATATTCATCCAATTTTTCACAATTGAAGGCATCTGCTAAAAAAATTTGAAGAAATTTCCAACGCCAGGTGTAGAAAATGAAGATAAAAGAACATCGAAATTTATACAATTAAAATTTTATCTTCATGATTGCTATTAGTCTTTGGAAAGCTTACAAGATGTTGCAAGACAAAATTTCATAGTGATTTTACACAAAAAAGCAGGAAACGAAAACTGAATTCAACTCTTTGTTCTAATAATTTATATTCAATTAAAAAAAGTAATTTAAGAAAAATAGATTTTAATACTAAAAAATAATTTTAGGGGGTGGTGTGCAAATTATGTATTAATACAAGGTTTTATCAAGTAATTTTTATAATAAATGATTTTTCGTGATACTTATATCTAACACGTATGGAGTTAACTCACGTTAAAAATGCCCGTGAAATATTAATTTTAGTAGCATTGGATTAGATTATTAGAATGTTTTAGGGCCGTTCGATTAAACTTAAAAAAAAAAACCCAAAATGATGAAGAGAATATCCCAGCTGTTGATTATGAATATCAAGATCTAACGGTCTTGACTTATTCCATGAAACAAGCAAATCCGGCCGCACATTCAAATGGATCCAAGGGACAGGATTAAAGTGGGAGTATAGGATTAAAGCGGGAGTTCGCAGTGATGCTGATCCAAATTACATTCTAAGAAATGAAGATTTGTTGCACAATATTATTTCTTTTAATGGTTTTTATGGGAAAAACGCATTTCCACTGTCCATGTTCTTTTGAGTTCTTTGTTGCGTTTTTAATTACCCGTTTGTTTTAATCAACTAATTACAGTTCTTAGTTTGTCATTGGCTGTTTTAGAGTTCTTGTACTGAAATTCCTTATGGCCTATGGAAATTGTTGCCCAAGTTTCAGTAAATCTCTCTCTGGATTTCTCTCTTCCCTTGCAGAGTGAGTAACTGAAGCATTCAAACTTTTCTCAAAGAAATATTCTCCAAAACTTTTCTCAAAGAAATATTGGTTCTTCGTCCTCGTTTCTTGAACTCAGGTATGCTTCATTGTCGTTTTTTTCTTTGTTTTGGGTTCGAGGGTTTTTGAACCCTTACATGCCCATCTAGAATAAGTTATTTGTGATTTTGGGAGGCTGGGTTACGGGCTTTAGTTAATACCCTGTTTTTTGGAGTAAAACAGAGATGGCAATTTTTCTTCAGTAGTATTTGACTGTGGGTTCACAAATTTTTCATTATCATCTGATGACAAGAAGCTATATGGTTTTCTGTAAATTTCTGGGGCTGGATAATGCATGCATTTTATATGTGATTTCGACCTTTACTGTGTTGATTATGATCAGTTCGCTACTGGATTACGTCAATTCTCTTTAGTTATTCAGTCTTTAGCACCTTTAGTTATAATTTTTCTGTTTGATTCTATTTCTGCAGAATATTGTAAGGCCTTAATACAGCAATGAATCCTATGAAATTCACCCGCGAAAACAATGAGGCTCTTGATGCTGCTTGTGAACTGGCTATAGACAAAGGTCATGCTCAGTTCACTCCTCTTCACTTTGCTGCAGTTTTAATTCCCGTCAAAAATGGCATCCTTCGACAAGCCATTGCCAGCGTTGGTGGCAATGAAGCTGCAAATTTAGTGGAAAGACTTATTCACCGTGATTTGGAAAAACTTAGTTCCCAAATGCCTCCTCCTGATGAAATACCAGCTAGCTCTTCCCTAAAAGAGATCATTAGACGAGCTCAATCTATGGAGAAATCTCCACACGACTCTCATTTTCCTGTTGATCTGTTGATTGTGGGACTTCTGGAAGATTCACAGATTCAAGACTTGTTTAAAGAGGCAAGGCTGATCATAGATGAGGTGAAAACAACATTTGACAAGTTGAGAGGGAAAGATAGAAGAATAGTTGAAAGTGCATCCACTAATACCAATTTCAAGGCTTTGAAAAAGTATGGCCATGATCTTGTTGAGCAGGCGGCAAAATTCAATCCTGTAATCGGTCGGGATGAAGAGATTAGAAGGGTGATAATGATTTTATCGAGAAAGACTAAGAACAATCCTATCCTTATTGGGGAGCCCGGTGTCGGGAAAACTGCAGTGGTTGAGGGTTTAGCACAGTTGATTGTTAATGGGGATGTTCCGAGCAATCTTGCTGATGTTAACCTTATAGCGCTCGATATGGGAGCTCTGCTTGCAGGTACGACACTTCGGGGACAATTCGAGGAGCGATTGCAGGATGTTTTCAAGGAAGTTGAAGAAGCTAAACGAAAAGTGTTGTTGTTCATTGATGAGATTCACACACTGCTCGGTCCAGGTAAAGGATCTGTGGATCCCTCGGATTTGTTCAAACCAATGCTCGCACGGGGTGAGTTGACGTGCATTGGTGCTACCACCCTCGATGAGTACCGCAAATATATAGAGAAAGATGCCGCGTTTGAGAGGCGCTTCCAACCAGTTTATGTGTCTGAACCAAGTCTGCTTGCTACAACTAGTATTCTGAGGGGCTTGAAACAGAGTTATGAGGGACATCATGGAGTTAAAATCCATGATGGAGCCCTTGTAGCTGCTGCGCAACTGTCCTCTCGATATATCAAAGGTGTGTGTTAATTGTGTCTATGTGTAAATTTGTGTTTCTTTATCTTTCTGTGTTTTCTGTTGTTCAAGAAAAGTTTTCTCAACTATTGGCCTTGTTCAAACAGGGAGACATCTACCGGACAAGGCGATCGATTTAATTGATGAGGCTTGTGCCAATGTGAGGGTCGAGCTCGAGAGCCAGCCTGAAGAAATCTACATGCTGGAAAGAAAAAGAATTATATTGGAGGTTGAGCTTCATGCTCTTGAGAAGGAGATAGATGAGGCCAGTAAAGCCCGGCTAGTTGAGGTTAGTATTTTCCCCACAAATAATTTCTTATTTTTCTTGAGGTGGTTGAAAATATGCCTAATATGCTGTATCTTTTCAGGTGAGGAAAGAAGTTGATGACTTGAGAAACAAACTGCAACCACTGAATATGAGATACAGTAAAGAGAAGGAAAGAATTGGCAAGCTGCGACAACTGAAGCAGGGAAGAGACAAGCTCTTGCTCGCATTACAAGAAGCTGAGAGGAGATATTCGCTGGCACAAGCTACTGATTTGAGAGGTGGAGTGATCAAAGAAATAGAAGATGATATCAGAAAGCTAGAAGCTGGAGCAACGGATAATGTAACGCTTAAGGAAACTGTAGGGCCCGATCATATCGCAGAAATCGTGAGCCGCTGGACTGGGATTCCTGTCGCACGTTTAGGCCAGAATGAAAAGGAGAGATTAATTGGCCTTGCTGATAGTCTACGCCAACGCGTTGTGGGGCAAAATCAAGCTGTAACAGCTGTCGCAGAAGCTGTTCTGAGATCAAGAGCCGGGCTTGGAAGGCCTCAGCAGCCAACGGGTTCGTTCCTTTTCCTAGGACCCACAGGTGTTGGGAAGACCGAACTTGCTAAGGCTTTGGCAGGACAACTCTTTGGCGATGGCAACCTGATGATTAGGTTAGATATGTCAGAGTACATGGATCCGAGATCCACTGCACGGCTGATTGGTGCTCCACCAGGGTGAGTTTGAACTCTTTTTGTGTTTCTCTTGAGTTTTTAGTAGTTTTTGTGCTGATTTACTCACGATGTGTGTTACATTTTATTATTTTCAGCTATATTGGACATGAAGAAGGTGGGCAACTAACTGAAGCTGTGAGGAGACGACCATATAGTGTTGTTCTCTTTGACGAAGTGGAGAAAGGGCATCCTGAGGTGTTCAACACTCTGTTGCAAGTGTTGGATGATGGGAGACTCACTGATGGTCTAGGCCGGACAGTGGATTTTACAAATACGGTCATTATAATGACCTCGAATTTGGGTGCTCAATTTCTTTTGAAGGGGTTGTCGGGAGATATCACGATGGAGAACGCCCAGGAGTTGGTTATGCAAGAGGTAAGTTTGTTGTCCTTGCACTCAAAAAATTGGACTATTTTTGTTGGTGGGAACCTTTACCGAAGTTCTACATTTCTGAATATTAGGTGAGAAAGCACTTCAAGCCCGAGTTACTCAACCGGCTGGATGAAATAGTGGTGTTCGATCCTCTTTCTCACGACCAATCGAGGAAGATTTGCCGACTCCATTTGACGGATGTTGCAAGCCGTTTGGCAGAGAGGAGAATTGCTTTGGATGTCACAGAAGCTGCACTGGATGTTATATTGGCTGAAAGCTATGATCCTGTAAGTATTCGCCTTTGTATTAAATCCCTTTCTCGTCATGGACAAAAGCTGATCTTGCTTATTTATGCTCTTAGGTTTATGGTGCAAGGCCTATAAGGAGGTGGCTGGAGAAACGGATTGTGACCGAATTGTCCAAAATGCTTGTTAGAGAGGAGATTTCCGAAAACTCGACTGTGTTTATAGATGCTTCGATGGAGAGGAAAGATTTAACCTACCGTGTCCAAAAGAATTGAGGGCTTGTGAATGCTGTGACTGCAGAGAAGTCTGATATACTCTAGCATTCGATTTATTTTGGCAATTCAAACACTGTTTATGTTTGCCTTGATCCTATATATATATATTGTGGTGAGATGTATGTATGGAATTGCACTATATTTTGGGTCTCTAGGGTTGGACTAGCATTTATCCTGATACTGTACAACTTTTGTCATTTTTGGTTGGATTTCTGAATTGTCAACTGAACAATCATTTAAGGCTGTGAATATGAATGTATCTTTGGAAATGAATGATGAGGCGAGCATGGAACTTGTCAGGATGATGAAATATGATCAAATTGGAGATTGTGAAGTACCTATTATTTTGATTTATTGTTTTTGCAGGGTGGCAGTGTGTTCGTGAGAGATGGTTGCTTGGAACCTGTCGTTATTATTCACAGGATGTGGGATGCTATCTTTAGAAATTACTAATTAGCATAGTTGCATTCCTACTCCAAGAGGATAACACTAGTGTACTGGAAGTACTAGCACACACTTTCCTAGTTTCAGGTTCCTTGGTTGCTGTTGATCTCTTATCCAGTTAATGAATGTATATGCTTTAACCTTTTATTTAATTTGGTTTATGAAGTGGAATTTATTGACGCAAAGCAAATGTAAAACGATGGATGAGAAAAGTAAGGAAATTTAGTTTGGGATTGAGGATGACAGGGAGGAAGGGGATAGGAAGTATAATGAAATAGAAGTCACACCAACCTTTTAACAGAATTTTCTGGATATTTTTGTTCTTATTTTCTTAATCCCTATCAGAGTTGTCACTGAAGAACACCTAGGCAAATGCCTCACTTTCAATTGGAATAGTTTCAGAAGAACCAATGAGATTGTGTTGATTTCACTTTCTGCTGTTGCATTTGTTCCTTAGAAGCATGAGTCAACTTTTGGCATATCTTTATATTTGGATTTGGAGTGCTTCTCTTCATTGATGGCTGTTTTTTGGTGTGTTAGCAACATGGTTGCAAAACCTTTTGGTGTGTTCGTTTCGTGGCTTTGTATGATAATTTGTTTCTTCATGTAGCTGTAGCCTGATGTTTTGTGTTGCACCATTTTTGCTTAAACAAGGGCGCATCAATAATCAGAACTCCCTTTCTTGAGAATCTTACTATTAAGAGAGATTGAATATAAAGAGGATAACAAGTCCACCCCTCCAGAGATTTGTGTTAATTAAATACTTTACTCTCTGTTTGACGGCAACGGGGCAGGTTATATGTTATCTCATTATTGAAATTGATATAGGAAACAGAGCTTATTCAGCATGATAAGGGATCTTTGCTCATAAAGGATCCCCAAACTTGGTGTTCAACACTTTTTAACTTGAACCCTTAGGCATGCATAAGATTGCTGATGCTTGCAAGAAGGGGACAGATGGGGGTGGATTTTATCCATGGAGGTCGAACGGAGGTGAATTTTATCTATGGAGGTGGATTTTATCTCGTGTCCTTTTTCAATGAGAGCTCAGCTCAGCTATGGTTCTGTTTTCACATGTAATACTTTGCAGGATACTATCAGTATTCATATATATGATGCATGCTGTGTAAATTCGGAACTCATGATGGTACTCTTGTTGCCATTATTGGAAATTGTAGCTACTGCAAGAAACATGTTCAGGATGAAATAAGAGAGCTCGATGGGATTCTTCTGTTATTACAGCTGTGCGTAACTGATGACAATAATCCTTTCTTGCGGGAGTTGGGAATATGGTCGGTGAGGAATATTTTGGAAGGGAACTTGGAAAACCAACAATTAGTTGCTGATCTGGAGCTCCAGAAATCGGTTGATACTCCTGAAATAGCTGAGTTGGGACTAAGAGCTGAGGTTGATCCAAACAATCGACATCCGAAACTTGTGAATTCCTTGTGAGGGTATTGAAGCTGACAATTCGATTGTTTTATTTCTTTTACAAGATGGTGTTGTTTTCATGGTTGTTGATGCTAAGCCTTGTGTTCTGTCTATTTGGTCACTGATTTCTGATCAACTAATGTAACTGGATGTAAAACTTAGCATTCACTGTTTCTTCACCTTTTTGCAAATGAGTTTGTTTATAGAGAAGATGGGGTTACTAGAGCTTGCACATATTTTTATTAAAATACCAGCTGATTCCTACTTGTTTTTTGGGTATTTGCAGAAACTTTTACTTTGGGAGAAGTAAAAGTTGCAGCACAAGTTACACATGTCGGAGCAGATAAAAAAAAGGGAGAGTTTGAAGATGTTTAGTTTGGTTGTGGTGGGGACACTTCTAATATGACGAGAAAGAGTAAGAATGGGAAACCACACACTTAACTTCTGTTTTTCTTTAATGCAGAGATCAGAAAATACTTTTTTAGTGCTTGCCTCTTTTGCAGTTTCTTTCACATAGACTATCAAATTTCGGGAGCAGAAAATTCGTTGGTTAATCAGTGTTTGCAGCAAAATGTTTACCTTATTGGTAATTGAGACTGATACACTATCAAATATGGATGGCTGGTTGTATTCAGACCGAATTCAATTGTTTTTTGGATGTGGGACGAGGAAAATGGATCAAGAAGGCAGGAAATAGTGCAAAAAACTGAATCTTGCTTACAGACAAGAAGGGAAAGCAGCAAGAAAGAAACATAGATGGCCTTCTGTGCAACAGACAGCGGGATACTTAACATACAGTTGCTGCTCTGTTCTGCTTGACTCGAAGAATCCTAGTTCGATGTGCCCCAGGAATTTTTGTGCATAGACTATTCCCTGACAACAAATTTAGTTGCCTCGGTTTGTCCAAACAGTCTAGACAAAGATTCATTAGAAAATGAGAAAAAGGAAATATACAATGATATAAATTGTTTAGTGGATTAGGTTGGAAGATTAGAATTTGATTCCATCTTTAATGAGCTAAGTTGACCTGTGGTCGTTGATTGATGGGCTTATTTACTTTTGTTTTATGGGATTTTCCATAGCATATACTTTGTAAATAAATTCAACAAATGCAGTTAAGAGATTTCATCATCTGCAAAAACCTGCTATCTGATGTTGATATTTACTGCTGCAGGCAGCTGGAAGAGAAAACAAACAACGAAGATGAATTCTCAATTATCTCCTCAAGATAATTTCTCTCTGGAAAGTGAAAAGAATAGAGAAGAACTGACTGCACTGCCTGACAAAGTGGGATTTAAAAAGACAATTATCAGAAAAGGTGAACTTCTGAAATCCGCTGAAATTTCGATTTAAAAAGACAATTATCAGACAAAGATGAACTTCTGGAATCAGCTGAAGTTTCGAAAGAAGATGAGGTGGTTTGAAATCGCATGAAATTTGATGAACTCAAGAACAAGGCTGCAGAAAAGGAATCGCTCATTAAGTCCACCCAGTTACAGTTATCCAATGCAAAGGTATGTGATGTTCTTTAATTAATCATGATATTTTTGTTTAATAAATATTGATTATTTTGGTTGTTTTCATAGATTAAGCTGCTGACAAACAAGCAGCTCTGGAAAAAATTACATTGGGAGGCGATGACTTCCAATAAAAAAGTGGATAAGCTCCAGGAATAAGATGTAGATCAGGTGCAAGGAGAGATTTCAGCTTTCATGTTATTTGATACAAGGAATGATGACTTGGACATTCCAATAACGAGTGTTTGGATTTAATTGAAAAGGGTAAATTAAATTATATAAAGCAATGTTAAATAAGCAAATTGCAGAGCTAAATCCATATGGCCTGGTGCAGAATGTCCACTATCGATTTCTGAAGTGTCCAATGTTCCTTTACAATTTCATAATTCGTATTTATAATATTAATAGCTTAAGTTTTCTGTATCTTGACGGAGTGAAGGAAAAAAAGAGAGTAGATAATTATAATTGAAATTACAAAGAGCTCTTTGAAGAAACAATCTGATAGTGGAAGACAAATCTACAAGTTGGACTTTGCCTCTTGGGCTACGGAAACTACCCAAAGTTAAACAAAAAGTAAGCCTCAAAAGCTTGG
>JBBMKE010308265.1:0-13611 GCA_037834125.1 Lippia alba | reverse complement strand
GAGGAGATTTATGAAGTCATGGATCGCGGGCTACTCAAGAAGCCCAACCAGCTGGAAGAAACCAAGAAGGTCAAGGATTCTAGCAAGAGGTGGGCATATCACATGCAATATGGGCACTGGACCTCTGAAGGCATCGCCTTACGTGAGGAGATTGAAAGGCTGATCCATAGGGGCCACCTGACCGAGGCGCAAGCAGCTGCTCGAGAAGACGCTGACGAAGATCAGCACAACCTGCTAACCAATGAAATCTTCATGATAGCAGGTGGCCCAGCTGGCGGGGACTCCAAGATAGCCCACAAGCGATTGAGAAGGGAGGTCGGCTGAGAGCTTTATGGCCCTAGAAAAGTGATGCACATCTAGCCAGATAAAGAGTGGTTGGAACAAGAGATCTCTTTCAGTGATAGGAATTTTGTACCAGTGATGCCACGGGACAGTACTATGCCGAGTTGTCCACTGATAGTCACGCTCGATGTAGCTAACTATGCCATTCACAAGACACTTGTTGATAGTGGAGCCTCGGCAAACATTAAACATACATAATAAACTCAATTATGAACCAATCAAAACGCCTTTGACAGGTTTTGGGGGTTCAGAAGTCTACTCTAAGGGGAGTCAAGATCATTACCTCCATGTGAAAGTTGCCCAAGAGAGACACCCAACTGATCGAATTTCCGGTGGTCGAAGGCCCCTCAGCTTACAATATCATAATGGGGCGCCCCGCCCTCATTGCGTTTAGGGCTATCATTTCGACCTATCACCAGACCATCAAGCTCCCAACCCCTCACGGCATTGGAGAGTTGAGATGCAACATCCCCGAATTCTGGGAATGCTACTCCATCTCTATAGAGAAAGTAAAGCTCCCCAATAAGAAAATCGTCCCACTCCTGCGTGTAGACGACTTTATTGACACTGAGCTGGTTGATCCAGATGATCCTACTGCAGAAATGTATTCCAAGCAGATGACCTCTACCATTGCCAGGAAGAAGATGAAGATGGACGATGGGAAAATTGTGGCAGCCGGAGCCGTAGTGCCCATACACTTGGTCCCCGACGATGAGGAAAAGACCAGGAATATCGGGGCCAACTTGAAGGGGAAACAGCAGTGCATGCTCATACAATTCCTGCGAGAGAACGCGGATGTATTCACTTGGAGCTCCTCCGATCTGGTCAGTGTAGACCCAAAGGTCATCGAGTACCACCTGAATGTGGACCCCAACTTTTGCCCCTTCAAACGGCGCCTCAGGACTTCACTAGATCATCGAGTAAAAGGTCAATGAGCTCCTAGACGCGGGGTACATAACCCCACAAAGTATGTTGATTGGCTGTGCAACGTCGTCTTAGTGGCGAAAATGGGTGGCAAATGGTGGATGTGTCAGGACTTCACCAACCTAAACAAGGCCTGCCCTAAAGACCCCTATCCGCTGCCTCGAATCGACCAACTAGTTGACTCCACTGTGGGCTGCGAGCTCCTAAGTATGATGGACCCCTTCGAAGGCTACTATCAAATTTTTATGGCCCCGAAGGACAAGAAGAAAACCGCATTGATCATGGTAAAGGGCATTTACTGTTTTGAGGTGATGCCTTTCGGATTGAAGAATGCAGGTGCCACCTATTAAAGGTTGGTAAACAAGGTCTTTGATGATGAGATATGGAAGACCATGGAGGTATACATCGACGACATGATTGTTAAAAGCGAAAAAAAGGGAATCGCACCTAAGTGACTTGGGTCGCGCATTCGACCTCCTTCGCAAATACCAACTGAAGTTGAACCCGGAGAAATGCTCGTTTGGCATGGAGGGAGGCAAATTTCTTGGCTACGTCGTTAGCCAGAGGGGGATAGAAGCAAACCCAGAGAAGATCATAGCACTTAAAAGCATCAACAGGCCTCACACAATACGAGATGTCCAACGTCTGAACAGGTTCATCTCTCGGTCATCCGAGAAAAACCTTCCCTTCTTCAAGATTCTCCGCAACATTAAGAAATTCGAATGGACTGACGAATGTGACGAGGCCTTCGAGAATCTCAAAGAATATTTAGCCTCCCCTCCCCTCCTAACAAAGCCTATACCCGGAGAAACCCTATATCTTTACTTAGCAGTCATGGAGGAAGCAGTCAGCTCTATTTTATTGGCCCTCCGTGACCAAAAACACCTACCAGTTTATTACGTAAGCAAGATCTTGCACAGACCGGAGGTCCGCTACCTAGAAATAGAGAAGTTCGCCCTCGCTTTGGTGTATACATCCCAAAGACTTAGATACTACTTCCAAGCCCATTCGATAGTGGTCCTCACCGACCAAGGGCTACGCTCGGTTCTGGTTAAGCCAGACGTTGCAGGATGTATTGCCAAGTGGGCGGTTGAACTAGGGCAGTATGATATCAATTATCAGCCTAGTGCTGCCTATCAGGCATTCTGGCAGACTTTCTGATTGAGAAGAATGACCCAGCCAAATAAACTGCCCGCTCGGTTATATGGACCATGTCGGTCGATGGCTCCTCAACCTCCCAGGGGGAGGGGTGGGGATATCCCTGGTAAGCACAGAGGGACAGGAGCTTGATTTCTCCATCTCTCTTGACTTCCCGGCCACCAACAATGAGGCAGAGTACGAAGCATTAATCGCGGGTCTCAAAGTCGCCAGGGAGCATGGAATAGAGAGAATCTTGATAACAATAGATTCCCAGCTCGTGGCGAGCCAGATGGATGGCTCCTATAAAGCACGGAAAGACTCCATGATCAAGTACTTGGCTAAGGTCAGATCCTTAGCTTTTGAGTTTAAAGAGTTTAAGCTACAATAGGTCCCAGAGAAGAGAACATGTGCGCCGATGCCCTTTTAAAGTTTGCTAACGGAATGCGTGACACCAAAGATCAGAACATCATCTACCTTTCAAGCAAGGGCCGGGTGATCGACGGAGAGACTGAGGTTATATGCTCCATCGACCCAGCGGAGCCATGCTGGCTAGATGAGTATATCCTGTACCTCGGAGATGGAACTTTGCCCACGGACAAGAATGCGGCAAGGCGTTTATGCTATAAAGCAGCAAGCTACTCAATGGATTTCGAAGACAGACTCGACAAAAGGGCCTTCACAGGACCAACGAAGAGATGCCTTCGCCCTTCGCAAGCCTTAGACGTGCTAGAAGAGATCCATAGTGGCCAATGTGGCAACCATGCGGGCGTTCGATCCCTGGAAAAGAAAGTATCAAGAAGCGGCTTCTATTGGCCCACACTTAACGAAGATGCTTAAGAATACGCCCGCAAATGCGTCAACTACCAAATGCACACCAATATCCCACACCAGCACCCTAAGGAGATGATCCCAGTCGACACCTGCTGGCCGTTCGACCAGTGGGGCATTGACATAGTTGGCCCGCTTTCCCTCGCAATAGGGCAAAGACGATTCCTAATCGTGGCAGTGGAATACTTCTCCAAGTGGGTTGAGGCCCAACCCGCAGCAAAAATCACGGATAAGGTCATCCAGGATTTCCTATGGCGTAATATCATCTGCAGGTTTGGCATACCCAGAGTCCTCATATGCGACAATGGAACCTAGTTCCAAAGCGCAAGGACCTGGTCGTACTGCACGAACATGGGTATTGGCCAGAGATTCGCTTCTGTTGGACATCCTCAAGCGAACAGCCAGGTCGAAGTGACCAATCGAATAATCGTTCAGAACCTGCAGAAGCGTCTGGAAGCCAAAAAAGACGTCTGAGTTGAAGAGTTTAACGGAGTCCTCTGGGCATACCAGACCACTCCAAGGACCGCTACGGGTCTAACTCCGTTCTCCATGATCTATGGTTCAGAAGCAATGATCCCCGCAGAGTTATTGCATCAAACAGCCCGAGTCACCAACTATCAGCTTGCCAGAAACGCTGAAGATCGGGCCTACGAGCTGAATATGGTCGAAGAGCTCTGCCAGAAAGGCTATCAACGTCAGCAACAGTACAAGGCCACGGTCGCCAAGAGCTACAACAAAGGGGTTCGACCCAGTGTTTTCCAGATTGGCGACCTAGTACTTAAGAAGGTCGAAGTTACCAAGCATGTGGGCAAACTACGACCCAATTGGGAAGGTCCCTACCGCGTTTCTGAGATAGGTTGCAACAGAGCCTACCACCTAGAAGACATGGAGGGCAACCCTATCCCGAGATCTTGGAACGCACACAACTTAAAGAAGTTTTACGTTTAAGTTACTTCTCCTTGTAAACTTCTCTTGCCTCTTTACTAGTTTAACAATGAAATTGGGCTCTCAGTCAATCTGAATCCCTCTTACTTTAACTAAGATTAAATCTCTCAGGGATAGTTTTGATCCGGTCAATCCGGGCTCGCCTTGAGGTTCAGTCAATCTGAAATGGCGCCTAAAAGTTTTAGTGTAATTACACTTATCAATTTGAGTTTATGATTGATCATGTTATGAATCTTACCGAATGGCCCTAGTGTCATTACACTCATCATTCAAAATTCAAACACATAAACAATTACACTAAAAATTAAAAGGGCCCAGCCTAAATTTACAGATTTCACGAGGGTCCAACCACTCCAATAAGAACCGAAAAAAACTAAAGCAGAAAGCTGGAAAGCACAAAGCTAAGAGAATCAAGAAGCCGACGCTTCATGGGGGTAGGTGACCGAGCCACCTGATGTCGTCTCTACTTCACCGGCGGCCGTCGCAGGTCTCGCGTTCAGTGGTTGAGGGTCTTCGACCGGGGGAGGCACCGGGGGGTTCTGAGCCACTACTTGGGCCTCACTCTCTGAGTCACTCTCCGCAGGGAATTTCGGCAATGGCATGCGAATAACCGAAAGTATCTCGGTGCATCGAGCACACTGTCCACTGCTCTCGGTTCTAAAGTTCTCCATCAACTGCTACCGAGACTCCTCCAAACTCACCCAAGAGGGAATCTCCACTTCCTCCAGCCTCACCGCCTTCCCGCCGCCTTCTTATCTGCCCAATGAACAGCCCACCCATGCGGGGCCTTCGACCAATCAGGCTCCTCTTTCTCTTCTATCGCAGCGGCCGCCTCTATATTCCTCGTACACGTGAGCCCTCGCTCCGCCTGCTCCTCGATCGACTCCCTGTCATCTTAGATTGAAGCCGCCACTCGACTGCGAAATTGGTCGGGGAGAATGCTAGGCAAATAAGGATTAGCGAGCCCAATCTTGTCAGAATTCAGGAGGAGGTCCCTTGAAATGGGATGATAATGGTACACCTACGACAAGTACTTGAGGAACCCGACATCCATATCATTCACAACCAAGGTTCCAGAGACATCTCAAATACGTCTGAGTTCAGGAAATCCTAGACGGCCCGGTCTTTGATCCCTGGGATTAGCTTCTCCATGTGCCAGAAAGCGCACTCTATCCCAAAATCTCGACCGGCGTCATGCCCTTAGCCCAGCCCTCTCTCTGACCTGCCTTCTAGGCCCTCTTGCACGCGTCTTCTTTTTCCTTCTCCTTATTGTCAATAAGACTACGTGTAGAGGCCAACTCCACCTCCAGTTTCTCTTCTTTCTCCTTGAGCCACGCCAGTTCGACCTCCAAGCTCAATTTTTCCACGGTCGAAGAGTGGAGCTGCTCGTTCAGATTCTTCACCGTGGCCGCGTGGTCGGCCTGTGACTCCTCCAAAGCCTTCTTCAGGCGCCCACATTCATCTTGCCAACTCTTGGCATCCAAAACACCTGCTCGCTCTGATAACAGCTGGCTCCAGGCGCAAGCTGGTACAATCGAATAGATGTTTGCATCAACATAAAATAGCTCATCAGTAAAGGGAACAAGTGAAAATCATTCGAGGTAATGGAAAAACCTGGATCACTTACCTCCGCATGATGACCGACTATGTTCCAAACGAGCGTGGAATCGTCCTCCCTCGCCAACTCTGCATGGTCTGCAGAAGTCTGCATGGAGTGGTAGATAGATGCGAGTGCCTCGGGATCGACCGGGTCGGTCGTCAGCCTCCTCTCTTTTCCATCAGGCGTCAGCTCGGAGATATTGAAAGGATACTTGGGCCCATTGAAGGCCGGGATGTTGATTATCTCTTCGTACTCCTCCTGCAACATATGGAACTACGGGGGAGCTGCCGTCCTGTAAGCAGGGATCTTCAATTTAGCCCTTCGACCCCGTCCCCCTGGGTCGCGGTCGAGGGCCGATCCAACCCTTCATCTCCCACCGCCTTCCTCTTCTCCTCCCTGCTCGAAACCTTCTTTGGGGCGACCCCCTCTTGTATGAATATATGGATTTATATGAGGGTTTGAACCCAAGATTGGTGTTTATGTATATGCCTTGGTTTCCTTTGAGGCGGCCCCCTCTTGTATGAATATATGGATTTATAGGAGGTTGGAACCTTGCGGGAAGGCCGGTACACGGATTGCCCAAACAGGTATTTATGAATCATGAATGTATGATAATGCTAATGAATGATAATGAATGATAATGAATGAATGTGAATGCATGATTGTCGCATGAACGCTAATGAATGAATGAATGAATGATTAATGCACACACAAAGGAGTTGGTTGGAGATTAAAGCCCTACTCGCCGGGGCTCACGTATTGGCCACATGAATGATTGAATAATATTAGTATTTGTAATCCCGATCATTATTTTATTTGTTTTACCCACTTGGAAAATATTTTCCAAACCTTGAGCGGGATTATGACTTGTATGTGTGGGTGTTTAATTTATGCAGTATTATTATATTAAGCCCTATTTTATACCTACCAGTCTCCTATAGACTGAACCAGGATTGTTTTCAGTTTTTTGCAGGTTTGGAGCGCTAGGCGGAAAAACTAGAGTCTGTCGGGTCTAGCTAGTCAGTTTTGTCTTACACACACTCATGTTATTATTATTGTATTTTGTATTGCATATTTAACGTTTACTGTATCTTGAGGCTGCGAAGGCCATGGTTAATTATGATTTATGAATTGATATTGGAGCTCGTAGCTCCATGTGCATGATTTACATTATTGCTTCTGCCTTCTTATGCTTTGCTCTAGTCTTTTGTGGTTTTTTTGGATTTAATTGGTTCAAGGGTTAGCCCGCCTAGCGTAGCGAGTGTGTTGGTCTTCTGTTCGCTTTGATTCGGACTCGGGCTTGGATTCCCCATTTCTTGACCGGGTCTGGGTCTTAGTGCGAGGGATGTGGCGCCCTCCGCTTGGGGTGATACACAAGCTTTCTTCTGGAAAGGCATTGGGCAGTTAATCAAGCTAGGTCTAGCTCCTGCCAACGCTCGTGAGCATCCCGAGTTGGATACGGAGAAAGATGAAAACTTGGAAATTATTCCAAGGGTCGGTGGCGAGGCTTCTGAGCCAGAATATGCTGAGCTTGTGCATACCATGCAGGCGGAGTTCCTTGCCGCCAATATACCTCCAGGGGGACGAGTGACGCTCGATGAAAGAGAGGCCCTAAACCCCACCCCTCTGGCCATCGCTCCTCTAGAGCCAGAAGGTCCAGCTGCCGACACTCAAGCTGATCTTGCCAACGTTTCGAGCGCTGATGCTTCCAATGCGCTTCTTGATCGCCTGCTGTTGTTTCTGATTCCTAGATTAGTACTCTCGGCTTTCTACTGTATTTTGAGCAATTTCATTTTCCGAAGATGTAATTTTCTGATTATTTGCTAAAATTTCTGTCACTGTACTTGTTTTGATAAATGAAGATTTCTCTTTTTCTCTGAATGCGAGTTTTCTTTTCCCTGATGGTTGTATTTGGTAGTTTATCTCCTTTGCTTGAGGATGTATGCCTTAGTGTCTTCAACAGAATACCGTAAGTGATTTGCGAGGGCATAAAGGAGCATCCGTGTGAGGATCTCCCTGGCCAAGTGCAAATAAGAAATCCAGAATATCCGAAACAAATGTTAAGTACAGAAAACCTTGGGGTGCCAGGATAGTTAAAGTGTTTACAACCGTGAGTGACTTAGGCTTAGAAAATACTAGTGATTTTGTTAAGTGTTACGGTAAAGAACAATCCATCAAAGGATTTTCGGGTATAGTGATCCGTCAAGGGATTGCGAGCGTAGGCTAGGATGGGATCCTGGAGCCTGTTCGCTCGTGTTTCTTGCCTACTGAATCCGCTCGGTTAAGAGGGACTAAAGTAGGATGTGGCTGTGGAGTTATCTCGACACGGAGTTTAGCCCAATTTAACCCTCGAAAAGTAAGTTTTCTTAAATATGACATAAAAAAGATGATAATAGTGATAAAAGATGAATAAAGTAACTGCATTTAACGCTTTCATTTCATTAAGAAAAGATACAACTCATCCCGAGGTGAATTTATACAATGCTCATACGTTAAAATCTTCTGAGATTGTAAGCATTCCACGGTCGGGGCAAACGCTCGCCTTGCAAAGTTTCCAGCAGGTAGGTGTTGTTTGCTCGTAATTGTATGACTTTGAAGGGGCCTTCCCAATTGGGATCTAATTTTGCCACGTGATTTGAGATCCCAACTTTCTTGAGAACTAGGTCTCCTTGTTGGAAGGTTCTCTCTTTGACACGTTTGTTGTACTGTGAGGCGACCGCCGCTTTGTATTAGTGGATGCGAGCCCAAGCGGTATCTCGCTTTTCATCGAGTAAGTCTAGTTCCAGTGCTCAATTTTCGTTGTTAGCAATGGGCTCAAAATAGGCTACGCGTGCAGACTCTTGAGCGAGCTCCGCAGGTTTCATTGCCTATGACCCATATATCAGGGCATAGGGAGTCTCGCCTGTTGCTGCTCGTGGGGTAGTCCTATACACCCAGAGCGGCCCTTGGAGTTCCTCGGCCCATTCCCCCTTCTTACTCTCGAGCGTCATTTTGAGATGCTGGAGTATGATCCTGTACGTTACTTCAGCTTGACCGTTAGCCTGCGGATGGACTACGGAAGTGAAGCATTGCTCTATTCCAAGCTCTGAGCACCAATCCCGAGTATCCGCAGCGATGAATTGCGAGTTATTGTCTGAAATGAGCACCCTCGGGATACCATAATGTCAGATAATGTTCTTCCAGAAAAAATCCCTCACTGTTCGGAAGGTGATTTTGGCGACTGCCTCTCCTTCGGCCCATTTAGTGAAATAATCCACTGCTATAATGGCAAACTTTCGTTGCCCGACCGCCAAGGGGAGGGGTCCCACAATATCAATGCCCCATTGATCAAAAGGCCATGATACGTCGACAGGGATCATCTGGGCTACTGGAAGTTGAGGGACGTTCGCATGAAATTGGCACTTGGGGCACTTTTTGAAGTGGTTGATGGCATCCTGCAAGACCGATGGCTAATAGAACCCGCTCCTCAATATCTTTTTGGCTAAGATTCGACCGCCAGAGCGATTTCCACAACTACCGCCATATACGTGCTCTAAGACTTCCTTAGCTTGCGAGGGTCTTAAACATCGCATAGGTGGACCTTGGAATGACCGTTTAAATAGTCATCCCTCGCCATCTAGGGAGAATCTAGGGGCTTTGTATCTTATCTTCCTCGCTTCGACTCTATCGCTCGGAGGGTTCCATCACGCAAAAATAAAACAACCGCATCGAGCCAGCAAGGCTCGACTAGGTCACTCATGCTTACGCGCTTTGCTGGCTCGCTCTCTTCTATCAGCGGGCCCTCAGTTCTGAGAAAAGTGACTTCATGCTCGCAGGTTCTATCAATGGACGATGCGAACTTTAAAAGGACATCCGCACGCTCATTCTCCGTCCGGGGGACTTGTAGCAAGTGGAACTCCTTGAATTCCGTGATGATCTCCCTTACTTTCGCTAAATAACACACCATGGTGGTTTCTCGAGCTTCATAAGTTCCGTCAATCTGCCTTGCAATCAGTTGGGAGTCCACATAGGCTGTTATCCTGCTGGCACAACTCTTCCGAGCAATTCTAAGCCCTTGGATGAGCGCCTCATACTTGGCCTCATTATTGGTGGCTTGGAAGGCGAGTTTGATCGCAAAGTCCATTTCAATTCCACGAGGATCCCTGAAGGTCACCCCGGCTCCCCCTTGTGATATCGAGGAACCATCAGTGTGCAGCAACCATAGGCCCTTATCTTCGGGCGATAGGGAGTCCAACCTGAAGCGCTCTACCAAGAGGTCCGCCACTGCTTGGGCTTGAATGGTTGTGCGCGGCTCGAAGCTAATGTCGAATTGACTTAACTCGATGGACCATTTGGTTAAATATCCCGAGATATCGGACTTGGTCAAGACTTGTTTGAGTGGTTGATCAGTGAGCACGTGATAGAATGTGCTTGAAAGTACGGCCTCAGCCGTCGAGAAGCATTGATGAGAGCAAAGATAAACTTCTCGATTTCTGTGTATCTTTTCTCCGCTCCTTGTAAGGTTTTGCTCAGATAATACACAGGGAGATGTTTGGGCTCGCACACAGCGACAAGCACAGCACTCGTGGCTTCTGAGGAAACTGAGAGGTAGACAAACAATCGCTCGCCTTCTATTGGTTTGGTTAGGAGTAGAGCACTTGAGAGATACTGTTTCATGCTCTGAAGGGCTCGCTCGCACTCTGAGGTCCACTCGAAGTTTCGAGCGTTACACAGAATCTTGAAGAATGGCAGGTTTCGGTCGGTAAATCGAGAGATGAATCTGTTAAGGGAGATTATCTTCCCTACTAGGACTTGGACTTTCCTGACATTCCGGGGGGAAGGAATGCCAAGTATTTAATCTTCTCCGGGTTGGCTTCAATACCTCGTTGGCTGACCACATAACCAAGGAACTTACCTCCTCAAACGCCGAACGTTCATTTGGAAGGATTAAGCTTCATGTCATATTGTCGGAGAATGCTGAACGCATGCCTGAGGTCGTGTAAATGCGAGTCCTGACGCTCGCTCTTCACTATCATATCGTCAACGCAAACCTCCATAGACTTGTCAATCTCAGGCTCGAACATCCTATTCACGAGGCGTTGGTAGGTGGCTCCAGCGTTCTTGAGGCCGAAAGGCATGACCAAAAAGCAGTAAACCCCCATATGTACTACAAAGAAAATTTTGGGACGATCCTCGAGAGCCATGAATATCTGATAGTATCCCTGGAATGCGTCTATCATGTTCATGAGCTTGCATCCCGCGGTCGAATCCACTAATTGATCTATGCGAGACAGAGGATATGGATCTTTGGGACAGGCCTTGTTCAAATCTGTGAAATCGTTGCATATGCGCCATTTGTTTGCGCTCTTGGGCACAAGAACGACGTTGAAAAGCCATTACGGGTATAAGATTTTTTCGATGTACTGTGCGTCGAGGAGTTTATTGACTTCCTCCTCAATGACTTGCTTGCGAAATCCATGAATGTCTCTTTTTTCTGCTTAATAGGCTTGAACAATGGGTCTACGTTGAGCCTATAGACTATGGTGCTCGGGTCAATACCCGTGAGATCTGAAGCTTTCCATGCGAAGACGTCCAAATTTTCTCGGGAAAAGTCGATCATCATGACCTGGGCTGGTCCCCCGAAGCTCGAGCCTATTTGCGTTGTTTTCTCGGGGTTTCCAGGTTCTAGTTCGATTGTGAGATACTTTTTTGTAGGTTCAATTCTGACCTCGGGACGCGGGACTTCGAGCGTTCGCTTCTTGCCAGTGAGGCGGTTATCTACCTCTTCCGAGGGTTGTTCTTCTTCACTATCCGAAGATTCCCCGACGTCTCCGGGAGGCGCTTCACCCGTAGTGGCCTTAGACTTCCTATTCTCGTTCTTCTTTCTGTAGAGCTTGGCTCATTTGCGCTCCGGGCCATCTTCGTCGAGCTTCGGGAAGTCGACGGTCTTCCTCAAGGACCCTTGCTGGATGGCGGGCTTTGATTTGGGGCAGCAAAGTGATAAGATATAACACTCCCAGGCTTCCTTTACGTTGCAGAGGACTTCTCCACTTCCCTCAGGGGTGGGAAATTTGATCTTTTGATGGTAAGTTGAAATCACTGCTTTGAAATCCATGAGGGTTGGTCGCCCTATGATGATGTTGTAGGGAAAGTCAACCTCAACAACTGCATACAAAACATTTAAAGTTTTTCGCTGTGAGGCGCGACCAAAAGAGGTGGCCAAGCATATTTGTCTGCGAGGGACAAGCTCGGAAACCCCAAAGCCAATGAGGGTTGTTCGGAGGGGTTTGAGGGGAAGGTTTGTTAGGTTCATTTTTTTAAAACGTGAAATAAGGCAAAACATTAACAAAGCTTCTATTATCCACCAAACCCTCTTTACATCGTGGTTATGAACATCTAAGCTGACTACCATGGGGCAGTCAGATGTTTCACCGACCCCATGGGGAGTAACAATGTGTTTGAGGATTCATCAGTGAAACTCACGACGTCGTTTTCGCTCGAGCACTGGCTTGACTCCACAGAGTAGATGGACTGAATTCTCTGGGACTTCTGATCATAGCTGCGCACAAAACGCCCACGGAAAGCGTTAGAATCTCCTCCCGACGAACCCAGCAATCATATGGATGGTGGCATAAGGTTGGTTCTCAACTTCTCCAGCCTTCTTCTTTCCCCGGTCACTCCCCTCGGGCTGACGATGGGGAGGCTTCTCGAGCGTGACCGACTTTTTCTTCCTTCCCGAGCGTGTTCGTTGCACCGCTCGTCAAACTTTTCGAGGGCCCTCAAAAACTCCTTGAGGTACCCCCCAGCTATGAGTCGCTGGATTTTCGTCGCCAGTTGACGGCAGTCATTCGTATCGTGGCCTTTCTGCTTGTGAAAGGCGCAGTATTGTCCCGAGCGTTTCTGAGCCTCGATTTTTCTCATCTTTGGCGGACGATTGAAGAGTTTCTTGTCTGCCAGTGAATAGATCTCAGTGATAGGTCTATTGAGCGGGACATGCTCGCGCTCAGACTTTCGCGGTGGTGATCCGTTTCTCTTTGATTGTTGTGGGCTGTGCCGACGATCTTTCTTAGCTGGCTCTCCACTATCTAGGGCCCTTACCGTTGGATGGGGGTTTGCCAGAGCTCTCTCACGAGCCTGGTACATATCCTCAAGAGTGAAATGGGAGTCAGCAATCTCCCTTAGAGCCAGCATAGTTTTGGGCTTTTGTTTCGCTACTTCCTCCACAAATTGCTTGCTTACATAGTTCCTCATGTTGATCGACTGGAAGAGCACGTTCCTAATGAATACCATCGAGGGCTGCTCCACCAATAGCACCTCTTTGTTGAAATGCCTCATGAAGGATCGAAGGGTTTCGTTGGATCCTTGCACTATGTTGTAAAGCATTGTTGCATCGGGGGCCGGTGCTTTTAAAGAGTTGAAGTGGCTCAGGAAGATATCGATGAGTTTGCCATATCCTCGAATGGAACGCTCGGGGAGTCTGTTGTACCATTCTTGGGTCATTCCTTCGAAGAAAGTGACGAAGAGCTTAGCCCAGTAATGCAGAGGATGCTCGTAGAGGTGCATCAAATGGGTGAAATGTTTGAGATGCTCGGCAAGATCAGTGGTCCCATTGTATCTGTTGATGGACGTCAGAATTTTTCCCATTCCTGCTCGGGTCATGAGCACCTCATCTGTGAGGGGTGAAACTTCGAGGAGGTGGTACTCCCCTCAGTTTCTGCCATAGTCCCTGGGACCCTCGTATCGCTGCCTTCAATCTTCATGGCGTTCTCTCCTCTCGTGCTGGGGCTGCAGACGTGGCTCGCGAGCATCTCTGGCCCTAGATCCCTCGCCCCCTGGGTGGGAGACTTGGGTCC
>JBBMKE010308154.1:0-13612 GCA_037834125.1 Lippia alba | reverse complement strand
TACATGGTGTATATTTGAAGAAAAAAGCTTGTTGTAGGGGCTCATTAAAGAGGTGAGTTATTTTTTTGGAGTCCATTGGACTATCATGAATATTTTATGAATGATGATATTTCAAACACACAATGGATTGATGATTATGTGTGCTTTTCAATTTCCTTTGCATGCCTCTTTGTAAATTTTGAGTGGAGAAAAGTTGTTGACCGAAATGTATATTTTGTTTTGGCTATTGATAAACCAAAATTGAAAGTATAAGTGTCTTTGAATTATAATGCATGATTGGACAAGTATCAGTAAATTTTATAACAGCAATGCAAATTCCACAATTTATGGATGTTTTGAATTTATTGGTCAACTTGTCCTTAATTACTAGTTACTTTTACTTATGTTATTGAAGATTCGGAGCAAGTATTGAAGAGATTAAGACCTTTTGGAGTTCTTGAAGAGGTACAGTATATTTCTACTGCAAGTCTCCTCTTCCCTCTCGCTTGAAAATCACTAGAAGTTATATAACATGTTAAAATGTTGGATTGCATTATTATCACATTGTATCCTATGCTTACTTGTTGAGTTTTAAAAATAATTCAGGGCATATATGCAGTTACATTTAACAATACTACATCGATAATGCATGAATTCAAGTTTGTGTGTTCTTCAAGATCATGGGAGGTTGTTACGACAAAGATTTTTTCATGGCGATGATTGTTGATTTTTGTTATGTTTGTGAATCTTGGAGTTTGTAAACAATTAAATTCAGGTTGCTGACTTATTTGTAGATGTTGGATTATTGTTATATTTGCATGTTTGGAAACTTTTTGTAGTGTTTTATGTTGGAAAATGATTTGGAATTGTTATTTGTGTCTTGAATATTAAATTTTAAATAATGCAACTAAAATTTCATTGCAATTAGAAAATTTATTTTTAGTGGTAGATATTTACTGCAAATAAATATAAAAAATAAAAAAATTAATATTTGTAACCGATATTCGGTTGCAAAATTGATAGCCATTTTGTAGCTAATTAAAAAAATATAAAATAATTTAATTTTTGCAACCGGATTTCGGTTGCAAAATTAGCAAATATTTTTAACTAACGTTGCAACAAAGAAGTTGGTTGGTTGCCAAAACTATGTGCCACGTCAAACTTTGCAACTGAATATCCGGTTGCAACATCTTGCAACCGAGTACCGAATATCTGATTGCAAAATGACGTGGTACACGTTCCGCGTCTGACACCACAAATAGTACCGAATGTTTGTAACCGGATACTCGGTTGCTTTTTCGGTTGCAAATACTTCGGTTACAAAAGTCTGTTACAAAATTTGGCAACGAAGGTTTTTGCAAAAGAAATGTTCAGTTGCAATTCGGTTGCAAAACACTTTTTTTTGGTTGCGAGAAAAGGCCCTTTCTCAGTTGCAAAAATCATGTTTTCTACTAGTGAATTTAAATTTGTCACATATTTCATGAGTCCGTATAAACTCATACACAACTTATATTATAATTTAGCCACTTTTACAAATGCATACTCAAAAGATTTATTGGAGCATTCGCTATTACCAAACATAAATGTTCGAAAGAAAATTTAAAAATAAAAATAAAAATTAAAAAAAAAACCTAAATATATATTGGTTGTGAAAAATGTGAATCAACCATTTTAGAAAAGAAACATATCATCTTAAAACTTACGCATGCTTCATGAGCAGAAGCATATTGTCAAAGCAGATATGGTGATTGAATGACTGGAGATTTTATTTTGATTACTTTCTGGACGATAATATTATTAAAAACATTGAGGAGATTTACATTTTGGTATTGTCTGTGTTATTGTTTATTTTAATATCGTACTAATCGGTTTTCTCAATTACATATTATAATCGATTTTTTATAATAATGATTTTGATTTAAATCCTTCACGCCACTTTGAGGGGATGTGTGCTAATTATTTAAAAAAAAATCTAGCATAACTAAATGGTAAATTCACAATTACTCAAAGTCCTTATCTTTAATTATTTTGGAAGTGTGTATTAAAAATAATAAATGAATAAAATAAAATAAAAAACCTAGCACAGATCAAAGGTATTACCATATAAAATGCAAGAAGAAAGAATTATAATTAGAAACTTTAACCATAGTTGCTTATTAGACTAATCTGCTTTCCGCTTTGACTTCATTACATAAACTCCCTCTTAAAATTTGATAAAGTACAAAAAAATTTCCTATATGGGTCAATAATATTAAATGATTTCATCTGTATATTCGTCATAAATATCTTATCTGTTCTTGATATTTCCTGATTAATTATGGTATGTATCTGGCAAGTTTTCCTGATTTTAATAACTTATTAGCAAATATCTTTCTTTCCTGATTAATTATAGTATGTATCGTCCATTATTAGACAGCCAAATCGAGACAACATGCACACTGCACAGACAAGATTATTGGATCCGGTTTAATTTTTAAAGATGAAAAGACCACATTAATTCTTAATTCTTACCATTTAGTGAGAAAATCAAAAGGTCACATTTCCAATACTCAGCTACCGAAATATTTTATATATTTCTATCTACACTTTAATAAGATATGATTTCATATGATTTGATTTGATGAAAACTTTTTCAATTGTTTCTTTCATTTTGAACTTAGGCATTTCCCATTTTTCCAATGAATTTCGTAACGATACCTAAAAAGTGTAGATTTTTTTTAGCTTATAATTTATATGGACTAAAATCAATGTTAATCATTTACGGAACTTTTAACATTTGTTGTGGAATATTTTTTAATTTTTTTTTTCGATATTGAATGCCAAGTAAATTAAAAATAAATTAGAAATTCCAAATTCTACAACACTGTATGCTTGGGTCATCAAAATTGGCCTGAATTCGAGCAATGTTAACTAATTATGTATTTTGGGTTAAAATCAAACAAAAACTGCATATAATTTAAAATTAAAGGAGAAAACGAACACGGAAAATATTATTTTCCGTCCTATGAAAATGGTATTTTTTTTTATTTTTGTCTTAAACTTTTACCATTTCTCACATTGTATTTTTTTATTTTTTTTTTAATTTTTCGCTCCTACGTGGTAGAAATTCGGAGATTTTTTTTATTTTTCCTCCAAAATACGAGTTGGCATATGACGTGGATTATTAATATTTAAAATAAAAAATAAAAAATATCACGTAATTACATAAACTATTCTTATTTAACAAAATGGCCTCTATTATAGTTCTTTTTTTCTAATTATAACCTAACATCACCTCTTTCCTCAATTAAAATAAAAAAAATGCAACATGGCTGATCGGGGTTCAAATCAACTGAAACTTTGAATGAGTCATGTGGCTAGCAACAGTGACGAATTCCAGTGAATGAGGTATGAAAATTCATCTACTCGACGAGAGCTACAACGGGAGTGGTTTCATAGCCTGAAACTGCCGAAAGATGGAGATATTAGCCAGTGAAGTGGCGGCCGTGGACACGCGCTACAGGCGAGACTTTCAAACTTCATTTTCGGCAATTTTGGCAACTAATCAGAGCACCCAAGGAATGGGCATTGTAGTCCTCTTTAGGAGGAATCTATTGTGAGTTGTCACTAGGGTTTGCATGCTATTTTGACGGAGATATTGCCATTTGAAGCTGGGGGCCAGCAGGCATGCAGTGGCGCGTATTTAAGGCCCCCGAATGGGCGTTTGCAGAGATGGAATGGGGTCAAATTAGTAGGCATTCCGAACGTCTTGACAAGATGAGTAGGACCGGGGTGGTCCCATCGTCCAATTCATTCGGACAACAAAATAGCGGCTGCGCAAAGGTGGTAAATGCAGTAAAAAAGTTGGGTTTTTTTTTTTAATTTTAACTAAAGAAGGAGATGAAATTGGGATAAAATTATAATAGATAAGTATTTTATTAAATAAGAATAATTTATGTAATTATGTGGCATTTTTTTATTTTTTTCCTTAAACATTAATAATTCAAGTCATATGTTAACTAAAATTTTGGAGGGAAAATAAGGAAAAATTCCCAAACTTCTGTCATATAGAATGCAGAGGACTAAAATTGAGAAAAATCGAATAAAAAATTATACAAAATGATGGGGCCCTACCTAACTAAGACACGTGGTCAGCCACGCAAGAGATAGAACTAGGAGAGCTCGCGAGCTCGCGTGTATGACAAGTTGAGTTCGGGAGGTCGATCAATAAGCTTGCTCCTTAGAATTCCGCGAGTTGAAGGTATTGCGTTTTAGAAGAGCTCACGTGGAGACGAGCTGTGTTCGGGAGCTCGCTCAGTACTGTAACACCCCCTTCTAAGACAAGGTAAGGTTTGGTACGAGTGAGTATTATTTACACTTTGTATGCATGATTTTGTGAAAGTATGCCTTATATGTTACTTGTACGTTGATTATGTGAACTGCGTATTGACATGAATTATATGAATTATGATTCGTTAAATATATGCTCTCATTGGTACTTTTAAGTTCGATGGCATGATTTGATTTCATTAACGAACCAATGTGCTTATTTGTGAAAGGATCGAATATTTTCTATATTAATTTTTCAAAGAACTTGCAAGGTATATATAGATACAGATTACAATCCTAATTATTTACCATAACTGCTGGAGTAAATTAAGGAAAATATAGAATTTCTATTTACGATTAATAATATCCTTAAGATAAGCACAAATCCCTAAGTCTACGTTAACAATTTGGACATTAAAGAATAAATTAGGGCCAAAATGGTAAATTTAATTTCTAAACCTGTAACTAGATAGATTTTGTTAAAATTGGATGGGAATTTAGTCACGAGTTCGTGATTTTTTGAATCGCTCGATTTGGAGTTCGGATGAAGAAGTTATGGCCATTTTACTAAATCAAACCGAAAAGTCAACCATTTGGCCAATTTTGTTGACCGTGACCCAATTTCAGTTTTACCCCAATTTGAGACCCAATTTCACTTAAATCCGTTCCGATTGACCCGCTCCATGACCCTATCAGCTGACCCAATTTCTTACCCAATTTCATAACTTAAGTTTTGGGTTTTAACTTTAAAACAAAGAGTCAAATTCATTCTTGCAAACACTCCCCCCCCAAAAAAAACATCCATATTCTCTCAAGAACATTCAAGTCATCTTCAAGAGCCAAGATAGAAGATTAAAGCTTGAAATTCGAGATTTAAGGCTAATACTTCCTCTTCGATTCTTGACTTTCAAAGGTAAGTGTATGTGCTCTTATGTGAGTTTGTGCTATAAAAATTTCTTGCTTTCATGCCTATTTAAAGATTTCACCATTTATGAACCTTGAAGCTTTCATGAGAATTCTTGCATGTTCTTGTTTGTGGGTGTTATGCTTGATTTCTTATTAGATTCTTGTTCCTTGAACAATTTCACGAAGAATGTGATTAATTTCCTTGAGTTTTATGCACATTTGGGGAATTCGCCATTTTTGAATATGAAGTTGAATAGACGAAGAATATGAAGTTCATATGTGGAATTTTAGTTGAAATTCTTGATACTTGGATGTTCCGGATACTCTTGAATTATTTTCTTGATGTATAAAATATTGCATATATAGCATATGACCTCAAGACACCTTGGAAGCCATTTGAGCCAAAATTCACCGTTTCCCGTATGCATTTTCATGTTCAAAACTGTGCCCAACAATGTCCCAAACGGGTGTTTCTTGTTCGCCTTATAAAGCTAAACGCCCGTGTCAAATGTTACTATATCGATTTTCACTTCCAAACGGTCGTGTGATGTTTACACATAAATCTCAAATGCCCGTGTAAGATGCAATTGCTCCAGAAATACACTAACCCAAACTCCCGTTTGAGAAATGAACTGTCTAGTCAACGGCTGTGTGAAAAGCTATTGTTCCAAACTTTGCGCTTTTTATTCCCTGATCGTTTCGCTCTGTTTTCACTTCCAACATACTTCTTACACCCCCAGCATCACGTACAATGTTTGAAATCATGAATTGATGCATTAGTTTTCCCTTCTTAATAAGGTGCTAACTGTGGTTCATGTGTTATTTAATTTGTATTTTATGACTTGAGAACTGGATATGTGACTTATATGATGTATTTCGATCCTAATTGCTAACTTGTACCATCTTGGACATTTCATGTGCATCTTTTGCATAATTGCATATGTTAAGCTGTCTTGTTTAGGTGGTGTGGAACATCCCGATGTCTTGATTGGTTTGAGTTGAGTCTCACCATTGTTGGTACGTTGTCTTGTTTAGGTGGTGTGGAACATCCCGATTTTTCGGTCGTACAACTAGTCAGATACGCACTTACGAGAGAGCTAAATGTGCATTTAATTAATTATTAATGTGAATATATTTATTTTGATGATTAATTGTTCTTAATTTGAATTATTCGAACTTATGTAACGACTTGATCCTTTGTTGCTCGTGTGATACGTGTTTTGTGAATTTAATTTCTCGAGCATGCTTTACGTGACTTATATGATTCTTGGACTTGTTTGTGTGATTTAAATTAATTTTGGAGCTTTGTGTAATTAGTTTGGACTCAAATGATCACTTTTTGTGTGTTTGGGGCCATTTGGTAATTATGGCCTTTTGAGTCCCTAGGCCGTATCTTGAGTTCGGGAACTCGGATTCGAGTTCTAACATCTTCTTTGGATTTGAATCGATGATTTGGATACAATGAACCTAACCCCATAATTTTTTTCGACTTCGTTTCGACTCCCGTTTACCTGATTTTCGCCCTACGTACACAATACGTACCTAAACTTAGTGGGACCCCTAGCCTTGCTTTTGTGGACTTTTTCTCTCTTTTTTTCTCTCCAATTTTCAGCTCGCTCTCCCTCATTTCTTCCCTCACAACCGAGCCACACACACCAAGATGAAGAGAAGAACTCCAAGCTCCAACCTCCATTTTTGCTCCCACAAAGCTTAAGAATCCCTTATTCTCCCACTTTCTCTTTAAGGTAAGGTTATATTTGTGATTCTCTTGTCTTGGTGTCCTCTTATTTGTGTATAATTTTTTTTATAACATGATGAGAAGTATGTGTATTGATATATGTAAGAATAGTTAGGGCTTGGGTGATTTGTTGAGTTCTTCCATTTCTATGATCTTTGTTGCATTCTTATGCATTTATGAAAGTTCTTGATGCATATCCTTGAATTATTTGTGGATCCTTTGCTTGTTAGTTGTTTGGGGAAGTTCTTAACATTATGCTCATGTTGGGTTTGTGAAGGGAAGCTTGATAACATGATTCATTGATCAATTTGAATGTTATATGTTCATATTAGATGATTCCTAGCATGAGTGTTGGATTTGGAATGGTGTAACACCTTGATCCCCTTCTTCCCCCACTTTGTGATTGAGTAGTATTTTGTGTTAGGATGTGGTTTTGTGTGTTTTGATGCTAAGAAGTTGATTATAGGATTCATTTGTGCCTTCATGAATGTCGATTACCTGAATGTGCATATTTACTTGATTCGTTGAAACATTTGAGTTGAATTCATGATC
This sequence comes from Lippia alba, assembly GCA_037834125.1. Classification (NCBI taxonomy): domain Eukaryota; kingdom Viridiplantae; phylum Streptophyta; class Magnoliopsida; order Lamiales; family Verbenaceae; genus Lippia; species Lippia alba. The sequence continues at coordinate 6,129 of JBBMKE010308154.1, read as the reverse complement.
CTTTGATGCTCCTTGATGTCTCAAATGATTATGCATGAGTCTATTTCCTTATGTATGAGTTTGGATTGGTTTTGGAAAACGGTCGGAGCCTCTGGACCATATCTATGGCCGTGGATATTCACTGTCTTATTTCCCACAGCCGTTGATGTGAGGCAGTAGCACCCTATTGTGCACCTCATTTCTAATGGCCGTTGGAATCAATGCACAAATTTCTATACAAATTTCCAATGGCCGTGGGTTTGCTCCAGCGGCCCAAAAACCTCATTTTGCACCAAATTCGGCTAAAAACCAACTCAAGATAAGTTCAAGTAATCCAAAACCAATCCAAACTCATTCATAAACTTGCTAACTCATGTATGAACATAATAGGCATAAATTAGCATTGAGGGAACACGAATTCATATGCAAATTTCTAATGAATCAATCAAATGCACACATTAGAGCTCAACCGGCAAGGTTTGCATTCAAGGTGGCAAAATGAATTCAAAAACCAACATATAAGTACCAATACACACAAAAATAATCCTCAACACATATTAGCACTCAAATACAACAATTGAGGTAAAGGGGTCCAACTGATCAAGCAAACTCTAGAATTCTTTCCTCAAATCGTCATATATCCATATATATCACTCATTTTGAGCCATAAACCAAGTATACATGCCTATCTCCACAAACCCAACAATGCCATAAAATCCAAACTCTTCCCCAAACAACCAACAAGCCAAGGAATCATAAATACTCAAGGTAAAAGCATCAAATACTTCCATAAATGCATAAGAATGGAACAAGGATCAAAGAGAGGCAAGAATTCACACAAGTCATAAAACCCTTCCTATTCATGCTCTTAACCCAACCTCAAGATTCCCAACAAGTAATCCATGAATTAAACATATAAATAAGGTCACTAAGACAAGAGAAATCCAAATATGTGCTGACCTTGAAGAGGGAATGAAAGATGGAGGATCTTGAGCTTGGGGGTTTGATCAAAAATGGAGAAATAGAACTTGGGCTCTTCTTTCTTCTTTTTTGGAGTGTTTCTACATGTGAAGGGAGAGTGAGGAGGGAGAGAGTGCTGAAAATGGAGAGAAAATGTAAGGAAAAAAGTCTCCAAAGCATGGCGATGGGTCCCACTAGGCATTTTAGGTACGTATTGTGTACGCGGGTCGATATTTAGGTCGAATAAGTCGGAAAAATATAGGGTTAGTCTCATTGAATCCAATTCATTGAATCAAACTTAACGAAGGTGTTGAAACTCGAATCTGAGTTCCCTAGCTCAAGAAATGACTTAAGGACTCAAAAGGCCATAATTACCAAATGGCCCCAAAACATTTAAGAAGTGACAAATTGAGTCCAAACTAATTACACAAAGTCCCAAATTAAGTTTAAAATATTTAAACAAGTCCAAGAATCGTATAAGTCACGTTAATCATGTTCGGGAATTCAAAAGCACAAAATACGTATTACACGATTAACAAATAATTCAAATAAGTTCAAATTGTTCAATAAAAGAATGAAATTAGAAATGTGAAGCATCAAGTAAGTATGAAAATAAATGCAAAACGATAAATAAATTCACACATGGTACGAACTTGTACGTGTGAAAAGACGGGAGTCACACTACGGACTCATTTTGATGCCTCGAATGCGTTTAAGATGTTGTTAGGTCAAAATCTCGATCAAACGATAAATGACCAAATACCCCTAAAAAGAGAAAATTACAAACAAGCCCCTAAATGCTTAAAGAGTTGAAAATAGGATCACACAACGTACAATATCACATAAATAAACAAAACATCAAGTAAGTGCAATTAAATAAACGAACACACAAGATCGATCTCACGAGGCACCAACTCAAGCGATTGGAAAACGGGGTGTCATAACCTCTCTCCCTTAAGAGAACCTATTCCCCAGGTTCATGTGCTGAGTTTCGAACTACTTTGATCTTTTCGACACCGCCATCTCCCTTCTGCCAACAATATTTTGAACTACTTCCATTCCTTCTCGAAGTGGATGGCTATGGTTGCATCCGGCTTGAAGTCATTAGATACTTCCACTTGTGATCTATAAGAAGGCTAACAAGTAGCATGAAACAAGCACAAAGAGAGAATCCTATCTATCGGCACAAAAGAGAAAGAGAAAGCCCCATCTCCAAACATTTAATCGAGAGAACCTTATCTCTCAACCACATAAGTGAGAGAACCCCATCTCTCTGTGACGCCTCATTCGATAAATGGCCCAGGTATGCATCACGAGAGAGTTTAATTATGCAATTACATGATTAATTATAACTTTAGGTGTCTACGCGTCTTAATCGATTAAAATTGGATAAAGGATAAAATATGAATTCTTGCATGACAAGTTGAAATTCAGCCTAGTCGTGGGATTCATTATTTGAAATAAGACTTGGGCCTATATTTTAGGCCTAATTTAAGTTAGGCAAAGTTGTGGGTTCGTTCGGACCGATATGAGCTCAGGGATTCGAATTCAAAGTCCGACACCGCCATTGGGTGTGTTTCATAAATTCGGGCCCAATGAAATTATTTCACCATTTGGAACCCATTTATATCTTAAAGCTTCTTAATTCAGTTCATTTAACTAGAGACACTTTAGACCGAAAATCCCCAATCTTAGCCTAAAACTGAAAACCAACCTACCAGCTTATATTTCTAGATCCCCTTCTCTCACTTCATTTCAAACCTCACACAAGTCTCAAGAGGAAGAACTTTGGAAAGAACTTCAAGAGGGAAACCTAGCTTTGGATCACATATTCTTCAAGAAAGCTCATATCATTATTTCCTTCTTCCTTCTATAAATCGAGGTAAGATCCTAATTCTATTCTTGGTTTTGAGCTTGAGTTTGGTGATTGATTGTTGAATGTGGAGAAATTGGTTTTCATACCCAACTTGTGATTTATGATGAATCCTTGAATGTCCAAGCATGCTTTATTGATCTAATTGCTCCTTATGTGCTCTTGGTTGCTGGAAATTCGAATTAGAGAGCTAGGAATGCATATCTCCATGATTTATGGCTTGCATTTCATGATTTTGGATTTGGGAGATTTTGGGTAAAATCCTTCTTAACTTGGGAAAAATGATATCTATGTGCTAATCATGAGTTATATGTTCATATATGTGTTTATGGTAAAGTTTTGGGTGTTGATTTGGTGTTGAAATCGGATGTGGAAAGCCATGGATGGATTTTTCCAAAGTTTGTTCGAGAAGATGAGTTTCTGCACAGTTCTGGGAGCCGTAACAGCCCTTCCCGTTTTGGCATTAAGTCCATAACGGCCGTTCCATCCCTAGTGAAGTCATCACCGAAGATGGGAATGGTCGTTCCCATCCTAGCCTTGTGCTGGGAATGGCCGTTTCCATTCTTGCTTGGGGCAAGCCTAGGAAAGGGCATGGGAATGGCCATTCCAGGACCCATGTGCATTTTTCACACTTTACTTTAATATATTTTTGTGATCCGTTTGAGTTGATTTACGATTCGTATGCTCTAATATGATCTCATATGCATTTATGAACCTCAATACTTCATTTTTGGCATGACTTGATGAATTATATGGGATTATGCTATGTGCTCTATTTGTACATTTCATACTGTGATTTCATGACATTCATACTTTGCAAGCCGTGCGTCCCGTTTGGTTCATATAGAGTCTAAGCCTGGGCTTCTATTTGTCTTATTTTTAGACTTTTGAGGAGCATGGTGAGCCTTAGGTTTAGAATGTTTGGCCTTTCACACTCTCAGACTCTACTTTGCTCGAGTTGAAGTTTAAGTTTTGTATAGTGGGACCTATGACCTTTTTGTGCTATTTCCCAAACCCTGCTTGCGAGTATACTATATTATGCTCTACTACATGTTAGATATGATATGTTTATGATCTTGTGAACCATACTCTGTTTTGGTAAACTATTATAAAGGTATATGTAAGCATTTTGGAAAACTGTACTGTTTTGGTTACTTGCGAGATATGGCCATGAGATACTGGCATATGTACTGTATTATTTTGACTGTGGATCCTGGAGTGGGTAAGAGGGGATGCCGGTATGGCAAGGGCCAATCGACCAGCCTCTTTACTTAGGTCCACTTTGAGATATGTTCATGCGACCCGTGCTATAGGGATGGAGTCGTATCTTGAGCCTTCGACTTATAGGTCCAGGGAGGACTCTTGGGGATCGCTTCCCCCTGAGGAATGACCGTCTAGACGGATTGAGCAGGCCAGCTCTTTCTATCACTCGGTGTTGTAGTTTGATTGAATTATACTTTATTTTCTGTACTGTCCTGTGGTGTTGGGGTTGGAAGCTCAAAGTCGTCGAGCGTATGACTGTTCTGTTCTGATTGGTACCTGTGACACGGGATAAGCTCTTTTTAAAATGGTTTCCTACTTATATCTATTTTAGTTATTTTCAACGGTTTTGGTGTGCAAAACCCTAGCCCCGATTTATGAGTCCACCCTACTATATGTGCTTTGCTCTCTCTCTATATATATATATGTCGTGGGTGTGCATTAGCCCCCTCACTCAGTCAGTTGACTGACACCTCATTTTTATCTTTCAGTTGCAGGTTTCGATGCTAGGCGGATGTGAGTGTCTGAGTCTGCATTTCATCGTTCGAGTCAAGTCTGTCGCATTGATTTACTTTTATACTTTTGGATTACTGTACTATTTACTTTATGCACTTGGAGATGTTGTTTACTTTCTGTTAAGTCCTGTGTAGCATAGATGTTGGCCCTGTGTGGCATAGGTTTTATTCGGCCATTTGTGGCATTACTTGGATGTTGTTTGACATTGTTGGATCTATATGATGCCTCCGCTACTGTTGTTGATCTATTCTGTTTACTTACTTCCGCGTACTCTGTTGTTTGTTGTTCGGCTTAGTTCCGCCTACCTTAGCAAGTGTGTGGTCTCCTATTCGTTGTGGTTTGAATTCAGGCTTGGACGTCAATTCCTTGGCTGGGGTTGGGCTTCATTGTAGGGGATGTGGCATCCTCATTTAGGTTGTTACACTCTCAACCTAAGTCTGGCAGATTTTCACATCTCCCAAACATCCTATTTTGAGAAAATCCAGCATTTCTCAAATCCCTAGATTCGAAAGAATCTAGCATCTCTCGAATATCTAGCTCCAAGAGAATCCAACATCTCTTGCTCACATAAAAGATCTTAAATGATATTTTAGTATTATATTTAGAAAATTAAATAAAGATTCATACTTTGGATTGTTTAATTAATTAAGTTTATTAACTATAAGAGAAGTTCAAAATCAAGAGTTACATGTAAGTTACCCATATCTCAAAGGTCCAAGCCGTAGTTAATCATTTTAATTTATTTTCAAAAAATATAAGGATGAACTTAGGCAATTCTCAAATTTGCTTAGAATTAATAATTAGAGAGTCCGTTAGTTTGAGGAGGTGTATGTATAATTTTCCAAATCTCAACTACTAAATGATGTCTTATCTTGTCAATTCTCTTTCACAATACAAATCCCTACAAGGCTACACTTGTCACTTAATGTAGAAATGAAACAAATAATTAAAATATGAAATATGATAGCGCCAAATGATCAACTTTATTTTCATTTTCTTAAGACTGGTATAGACAAAAACAATGATATTTACATATATCTTTACATACTTTTTTCAAAACCAATAATTAGATCACAAAATTTAATTATCATAAAGAAAATGATTAAGCAGGAGGAGCAGCCGGTGCAGGTGCTCCAGCGCACACAGGTGGATTCTGCTTTCCAACAAAAGTAGGCTTCACATTTTTGCATGGAGAGGTGATAGGGCCTTGAGGTCCACTGAGTTTCAGATCAATGTCACCAACTTGCACATTATCACATGGAGTACTACTGCTGCAAGCAAAAGTTACTGCCTCTGGAGTAAAAGATGTGCCCACTGACGGACCCAAAATATGCTCGGATCACCGCCGTACACGTGGCGTGATCGCAGAGACCTTCTCTCGCCTCTCGGACTAGGCCCATCGTGACGCTCGTGGATTCATGGCTCGCGGCTCTGCCCAGCTTCATCTACGTAGCCAAGCTCCCCCGGGAAAAACCTCTCCAGAGAGTTCCTTCCCTCGGAGGATTGACCCTCGAGATGTTATCGTTCTTGGAAGCAACCCT
>JBBMKE010308153.1:0-25225 GCA_037834125.1 Lippia alba | reverse complement strand
AATTATTTATTAGCTAGAAATTTTTTTCTTGGTCAGTGTTATTAGCTAGAAATGAACGAATATGAATGATTTTCAATATTCACATTAGTTAGTTGATGTTTGAACAGTGCTTATAGTTTTATCCATGTTGATTATTATTTGCTTCCTTTTGCATTTAATCTGTGTTTTTGAGTTATATTTTTCAGGGTTGTTGATGACCTTTGCGTGCCCCGCTAGCTGTCGGTTCTTTAATTGAGGGAGTTTTCTTAAACTTTTTTTTTAATTATTGCATGAGGACATTGCATTTACCAAGTGTTGGGAGGGGGGGGGAGATGACTTAGGATTGAATGTTTATTAGTATAATTTTAACACTTAATTTTGTTCAACCTCTTGAGATTGATGATTATCATGAATTGACTCCAATTTTCGAATATTTTTTCTTGGGATATGATCAAAAACTTGTTGTAACATATTATAACCTAAGTACAAGTTGTCGAAATATCAAAGGGGTCGTGTCGAAATATCAATTGTCAACCAAAGTCAAATGTTTTTGTAGATTGACTAATCTAGAGACCAGACAAAATTCAAGAAGTAATTAACTACTAAGACACGAATTAAACAACAAGCTAGAAATTAAACAACTAGATTAACTACTAAAGTGAATACTTAATGCAAGAGAAACTTATATGAATTAGGAAGCAGGGGGGATAATACGATCGTGGAACTTAGTATAAGATTCAATGCTCAATAAATGCTCGACTCTCATAATTCTAACCACTAAAATACATAAAAGTCTCTTTCAAGGTCAATTATGCGCACCTAGTCTATAACCACGACACTCTCGTGATCAATGATATAAATATTAGGCCAAAACAACAAGGTTAGTGTCATTAACTAATTAGCGACTCGGCGTGATTAATTAACGACTCAATTGCCCAAAACCAAATTAAATGTCTTTAGACTTAGCTTTCAAGTGTTTAGGAAAACATATCAAATTCACAAACAATCTTTCAATTAGATGGTGAATTTAAGATCAAGCAAGAGTAGGCCATACTCAAGCTAGCTATTCAAACCATTTTCCTAACATAAGAGACCTAAACATTCATTGAAGCATTTCATCAAACACCTAGCATCCACTTAGTATCATCCCCCTGGCTCTAAAGTCTAGCCACTCATACTAGCATCAAGAACCATCATAGCATCATCAAAATAAATCAAATGAAACATATTCATTGAAATAAAGAAGTATTCAATCATTCAAGTGCAAAGGATTCAACTATGATTAAATTCAAATGCTAGATAGCTAAAATTTAACTAAGGAATACAAAAGAAACGGTCTCAAGCATCAAGGAATCTTCAAGTCTTCAAGTGTCACTCTTGCCCCTTGATCATCCTCCCAAAGGTGCTGAAAAATCTCCCAAATTAGGTCTAAAAAAATGTGTTGATAAAAGACCCATGGATCAACTTAAATATAAGCTGAAAAACGCCAAAAGGGGTTTTACCCGACCAGGTAAAATATAGGTGTAAAAACTTCCTGGTCGGGTAACTTGGAAAAGCGCGTTGACAACTCTTGACTGATCTCCCCAAGCGAGCAACATTTGAATATGAAATTACCCGACTCGGGTAAATGTGAAATGAGTTATAGTAGCTTTTGAGGATGTTGCCCGACCGGGGGAATTACTCTTCATAAATTTACCCAGGCGGGTAATCTTGCATTTTGCTCCAATTTGATTAATTTCGTGTCGTTTCGCCCCGGTTATTCTCGTGCAGTAAATTGTACCAGAAGCGAGCATAAAATCATAACAAGTGAACGGAGTTGGGTCGAAAACAACTAAGAATAAGCCTCGAAAGAGTGAAGATTCGAGGGTTATCAATTTTCAATCGATGACTTCCATTATGTCGGTCGAGTTTTTGGTTATCATAAGATTATATTTTTAAAGGTGAGGTTTATTGTGGGGTTAGATAACTATTAATTATGAATTTAATTAAGATTAGTGGCAAACTTTATTACTTTACGTAGGCCATATTATATAGTAGATATGTTAATCATGCCAATTTACTCTCAATAGTTTTCTCTTCTCTTGGTTGTACATAAAGACTTTATTGAACTTCGGCATCTTAATTTATATGTAAATAAATATACATTTTTTTAAAACAAAAAATATATAATTGATATACAATTTAGATCGTTAATATTTTAAAATATTATTTTTTCCGACTTATCTATTAATTGCAAGAAATATTTGTTTGTTGTGCTAGACTATATAAACTCGCAAATGCATTTGATTCTTAAAGATAGTCAAGAACATTATTGATTAATTAGCAGTAGGCTACCATGCAACTAACTAGTCGTCTTTAATTAGAAAACCTTGTTTGGAATTAATTTTGGAGAGGTATAGTACTTGATTTTATTTTATATAATATATAGCTAAGGAAATATTTGGAATTTGCCTAAAAGTTGAAGGGTAAGGATAACATAGTATTTTTGTCTCATTCACTGGCAATGGATTAAATAGCCACACCAAAATTCAGTGTCTAATTAATGCAACCTTGTCTTGGTGTAACCTGAGGTTCAGGAAAAGTAGGGATTAGCCAACTTGCAAAGTAAAGCTTTGGCACACCTAGGTTAAATACACAAACTTATGGATAACTAAATAGTAAACACTGACACACGTATTTTATATGCTCTATTGTGAGAGAATAGACTAGGGTTTCTTTAGTCCGACTTCATATATCTCCTTATCTTTTCAATTTTCATAGACTTTATATCTTTCTTAGAATAATAAAGTTTATAAAGGTTGAAGCATTTTATTATAAGATGCACGGATCACAGATATAAATACGATAATATAATATTTTTTTTATGCGAAAAGTGTGACTTAAAATATCATGTTTTATATTTATTTTTCATCTCCTATTTCACTTACATACATATGTCACACCTATAAATAGGTGACCTAGACTATGAGCAAGAAATAATTGGGTCTATATATAAGTGTAACAAAAAATGAAACACAAATATGATATGAAAATTTTTAAGCCAAAAAATGTCTGAAACTGTAGTAATAGTGTTATTTCATAAAGATTTTTTTTTTTTTGAAAGTATCATGCATTAGAAATTTTAGTTAAGAATTTCTCTTTGCTTATTATTTAGTGGGATAGTTCATTTATCAATACTCTATTATTAAGTGCGAGAGACAAAGGTGACATCTTGGTTCCATTATATGCGGAATGTGTTTATTGATCCTTTATTTTTATTTTTCTCTCACCCCACTTTTATTTTCATTTTTCTTTACGTATTTATTAATCTATTATTTCTACTTTTGATCTATTATTTCTAATTTTCTCTCGCCCCACTTTTATTTTTATTTTTTTATTTTTTGAGTTTATATTTTAACTATTTTTTATTAATAAATAATTATTAAATTTATATTAAAATAAATAATTTAATTTAATATATTTAAATAATAATAATTTTTCTTTACACACAAGGAATGTGCAGAATTACTAATTTATTATCATCAATTTGCTATTTAGTGGAAGGTGAGTAGCTGGCCATTAAGCACATTTCAAGTATATAATAATAGTAAATAATTTATTTAATTAAATATTATATATAATATTGGATTCGGATTCTTAAAGGGTCGGATTTCTTAAATTCATATTCGCTTAATTTATTTTGGATAATAAATATTTATAATCGGATATGATCCATCGGATATTTTTGTCGGACGAATATACTAAAATTCGGATCGGATTCGGATTGAATCCGATCCATTGACAGCCCTAATCATCATATTCAGAAATGTTTTGGGTAGGTTTAGTTTGACAATTACAAGTTTACAACTACATAACATGCGTCTATGTGTAATTACATCAATCATTATTATTGAAGATTAGGAAAGCATGGGATCAGTTACTCACAATAGTCACGATACGCGCAAAATAGTCCTATAATACCTCCACAAAAGAATTGAAGTGAATATAATAATTAGCCATGAATACTTGAATCAAATTCCAAAAAAAAAAATCAAATCTCAAAAATTGGCAAGGAAACATAATGAAGAAAGGGAAGGCACTATAATATTAAGATTTAAGCATTAAATCCATATCCGTGATATTATAACCAGAAATTCATAATACATAAGCAATAACGACCATAGCTAAAGCGTGTTTATTTGCCTCAAAAAAAAGAAAAGAAAAGCGTGTTTATTAAATATGAAAGCTTATTCAATAGGGTTGCTTCGCGCCAAGCCTGGTCTACTCCCATCCATCTCACTGGACGCTGCCCAAAGAAAATTAAAGGACGAAATCATGAAACTGTGTTACCTTCAAAATATTCAATTAAATAATAAGCAATCTCAAATACTTTTCATATATAATTAAGTTGGTTGGATAATTAATATCAGTCCCGTAACTGTTATAGCTAATTAAGAGTAGTTAAAAGTCATGAAATTGCATGAATGTGTTTCTTACTTGCTGCAGTCGGTGCTGAAGCTGATAGCATTAACGTTACACTTGCTAGGAAGGGCTGCAGCATACTCTGTATTAATAATTGTGAGGCCATTGGCGAAGATCTTGAGGCAGTAGCAGGCAATCTTGCGGTCGGCAGAATTGTTGGCAGCCTTGTTAAGAGATTGAACGCTGTTGCAGCAGCTGCTGGGCACTTCACCGCCTTTTTTCAGGTAATCTCTGCACGGCAACAGGTAATTCAGCACTGTCCTGCACTGTAGAGCCCCCTCTGCATGCTGACTAACCACCGCCATGCAAACCACCATGCACAAAACAACCATGCTAAGCTTTAAACCCATTTTGCCTAAGGAATGAAAATATAATTTTGCCTTAGCTAGTATGTATAATTTGATGGATGGAACTTGGTTGAAACAGATCCTTATATAGTGAGAGGGTAATTAATAGGTTTTAATGTTTTCTGCTGTATCTAAATAATCTAATCATCAAGCAGTAGCAGCGTATTAATTGAGCAGATGCATGGTTCTGGATTGAAGTTAATTACTTAACCCTTTTTTTTATTCACTAATTAATTATTAATTTATATTTAGGGCTATATATAGTATAGAACGAGTGATCTAGCCAATTGCCCAACCTAACCAGCTACCCACCCGCCCTTTACCGACAAAACTCGAATTAGCTAAATTTGCTGCTGTAGATTTTAAATGTTATCTAAATTCATGGAGAATTTTGAACTAATTCTTCACACACTCTAGTCTACACTAATTTTTTGCATATTTCTTTTGTTTTGCATTAGAGGGTAGGGTACTATTGTAATTACACTCTACATACTTGTCTAGTTGGGCCGTGGTATGAAATTGTTCGTTTTGCCGTGGAATTTCATAATTTGATTGAATTGGACCCAATAAAATGAAATCCCCAAGTTAGGGATAGAAATATTAGAATATCAATCCAACTATCCAAGCATCTGATCAGATAGGAGTGACAATTTCAAGCATTTAGTGAATTTTATATCAGCAAATGAATTTTCCAAATGCTGATTTTCCTTACTACAATGACAGACGCAAAACCTAAGAAGGGCATTTTCGTCCATTCTCTCTATTCAACAAAGAAGGGCCTCCATTGAAGTGACAAGCCAGTCAAACTATGCAAATTTTGTCATTAAATATTTCTCTCCATTTTGAATTCCCTTTTTTTCTTTTTTTATTTATTAATTTAAATGAATAATAGTAATTATATATTGGTTTTATTCCTGTGTAGTCAAAAGTGAGGCCCATCAGCGTGGGAATTTGACTCGACAGCACGCCGATTTGTGATAATTTGCCCTCTAATCTATATACTAGTCTAATGGAATTGCGCGGTAACCTGTGCCGTTACTATAAATAAGTAATAATTGTTCCCTAAATTATATATATAATGAAATACAAAATTCAGAAAATACACGAACAAACTTAAAACTAATTAGATGAATATTGTCAAAAAAACATATTAAATTATTAAAAAAACTTTAAAAGAATCTCGTTAATTTTATATTTACATTAACTTGTAAAAGTGGGTATATATATATAAAGGGAGGCCCTGTAATTAAAGGATCACCAATATTCCTCTAAAATAGAGTACAAAAATATTCGCAATGAATTTCTGACAGAAAAACCCATAAACTAATTGGGAGTTCTAACCCATCTAGGTAGTTAAATATTTACAAAAAGCCAAACATTTGATAAGCTTTTTAACTTAAAAATAGATTAGGAGGACAAGCTTGCATCATCATTTGAAGATTAACCTTCGCATTTTCAGGTGTTTTAGCAATATTATTACCGGCGCTAATAAAAGTACCTGAAATTAGCAAAGATACAAATAAATTAAATACATAATTATATTAAGTTTTGAAGATAATGAAAAAACAATATGAATGTGAAGTTCATGCTTCAATAAAACAAGAAAAGGAAACAGACAATAAGATCACAACAGTTGTACAAATGAAGAGAAATAAAGTCGCCAAAATAAAAGGTTACATCTTCAATTATTTGTATATATATGCACTCTGCTTCTGCAGATATAGAAAGTTAGAAACAAACAGATCCTGCTATGCATATACATGTTCCAAATGTGAAGTTCATGTTTCTATTAGGTTATCTAGATATGCAAAGTGGATAGAAAGGTCGAAATTTGCTCGGGAAAATGGATAACTAATTCCTTTTTTTTTTGTTGAAAAATATAGATAACTAAATAATAATTACGTGATACAACATTCAACAATTGCAAACAATTGGATGACAAAAAGTTAAAAGACAAATGATCGTTTGTTTTCGCATGCTTGTTTTCTAAAAGCAGGAAAGAACCAAAATTTAATTCTCAATAGCTACAATTTAATTCTCAATAGCTACGATATTTTATCATCCAAAATTAAAAGCAACAGAAAAAACAGGCACTAATACAATTATTAAGACCCCACCTTCTGACAATCAAAGCTCAGCAATTGAAAATGATTCAAACAAGTTATATTCAAGTAAAAGTGAAGGGAACTCAGAGTATGTCAGTCAACGAAAGATAAAACATACCTAATTAGCTGAAACATACCTCGAGAAACTCGTTAGTGAGATTCCTCAAGAAGTTTGCTTCCACCATGGATGTGAGATCAAATGTTTCCCCGAGCTTAGCTGCCTTTGGCTCACTTCACAATTCCTCTCCATTTTTTAATCAGATTTTCGTCAAGACAAAGTTCTATCTGTGAGCCCATGGAACATGATATTAAAAAAAAAATCTAAAGGAGAAAGTGAATAATCATTTTTGTGAAGTGAAATGGTAAAGTTATAGAGCATACCTGAAAACGGACGGATGATAGGCTGTGCCAACACTCTAGATTTGCAAATCTCATAATCCTTTCACTCACTATCCCATCTTCCAAACTCTATCAATGCAATAGAAAAGGCGTCAATGCTTATGATTCAAGCGTTAATATTATACAGAGAAACCACTTTCATCTCAAGAAAATGTAAACAGATGCATATGCAAGGGCTATAAGACCAATATTTAATAGTTCACTCTTGGAAATAAAAGTAGCAATGTATCATATTAGATGCAAATACAAGATATAAAACGTAGAAGGAATCTTCAATTTTTAATATATAATACTCTGTCAGAAACTAACTTTAAAGATATTTCAGATCCCATAGTGTATTGAACGCATATATTACAAACAAGGATCATCAGAAACAAGAACAAATATCTTGTCGACACATTTATTTAAGGACACATTTTATATATTACCCATAATTTAAGTTGAATTCCGAATGCGTGACAATATTATTATTTCAAGCATTTCTCATCAAAATATTAAAAATAAAAAATAATATTAATAGCATATTATGCATTGTGATACGACCTCGATCGTACCTTATGATATCACCTGTAGCTCCGAAGCGGCAATATCAAACCTCTAAGCTGCCAACAAATACGCAAACACTTCGTAAAGGGACTAGCCGGAGTTGTTCCGGCGTAGACCCTCCATTGAATTAAGTCAGACCGGATCTATAAAAAATTAATTATCGAGTGAATTTTCCCTTTCGATGGGCTTGACCAGAAGTGGAGGGTTGGATAAATAGGCTTTAAGATCAAGGAATGCCTGCTCACATGCATCGTCCCATTTGAAATTCGTGATATTCTTGAGCACCTTAAAGAAGGGCAATCCCTTATCAGCTGACATAGAAATGAAACGAAATAAAGATGCCATTTTTCCTGCCAACACCTGGACGTCGTGAGGGGTCTTAGGTGATTCCATGTCTACAATGGCTTTTATCTTCTCAGGGTTTGCTTCTATGCCCCTCTCGGTTACCATATATCCAAGAAACTTTTCCCCCTTAACTCCAAAAGTGCATTTCGTGGGATTAAGCTTCATCTGATACCTCCTCATTATATCGAAAGCCTCTTTCAGGTGCGTTACATGATCATTTACCAGCGCACTTTTAACCAACATATCATCTACATACACTTCCAAGGTTCTCCTGATTTTATCCCTAAACATCGTATTGACCAAACATTAATACGTGGCACCCGCATTTTTTAACCCAAAGGGCATCAGCTTGTAGCAATAAACTCCCCCAGTAGTCACAACCGAGGTGTGTATACGATCCTCCTTGGCCATGAAGATTTGATGATACCCTTGATAGGCGTCCATCATACTTAAAAGGGCACACCCTGCAGTGGAATTTACGAGGGTATCGATGCGAGGCAACGGATAAGAGTCTTTGGGGCAAGCTTTGTTAAGACTAGTATAGTCCGTGCACATCCTCCATTTCCCAACTGAGTTGGGAACGATGACTACGTTAGAAAGCCAATCTGTATACTACACTTCTACGATGTACCCGACTTCTAATAAGTTGGCTACCTCCTGCTCAATGATCCTTTCGTGATTGCGCTTCTTCTGTCTTACAGGCCTTACTTCAAGGTCGATGTTTAAGCGATGCACCACAATTGAAGGATCGATGCCCTCAAAGTCTGAAGTGGATCATGCAAATAAATCTGAGTACTCTGTCAACAGATTAACTAAATTGACCTCTACATCTCTATCCATATCTGTTCCGATCCTTGTGGTTTTCTCTGGGTCACCCTCCCTTAGTTGCACTTCTTTGTACTTTGAAGGCTCTATCCGCCATTCGAACTTCATGGGCGGTTCCTCGGGCTTTTTCACACTCTTAGAGCATAGCTTCTCTAATCGCTTTCCCACTGGCTTCGATTTTCTTGCATCTATTTGCACAGTGTAACATTCCCTCGCGATTCGTTGGTCGCCTCGTACTTCCTCCACTCCATACTTCGTTGTAAATTTCACTTTCAAATGCGGAGTTGAAACTATAGCGCGGAATGCATTCAGCCCAGGCCTTCTTAGAATTACGTTTTACGCTAAAGGCAATTCCACCACTACATATTTAACCATCACCTGCTTGCGAAACGGTTCTTTGCCCATGGTGGTAGTGAGATTAATCATTCCTAGAGGAGTTACCTCTGATCCACCAAACCCTCTAAGGGGGGTCGACAAAGGCGACAAAAGGGATAAATCCAACTCCATTGCTCATAAACAATCAGCCGTGATGACATCTGACGAGGCTCCGCTATCCACCAAGACTCGCTCTACGATGCAGGACCCTATATCGATTGTAATGACTAATGGGTCATCGTGAGGAAATTGTATGTGTTCGAGATCTGAGTCATCAAAATAAATTCGCGGGTTTGGCGTCGTAAGCATCACATTCTTCCCTTCAACATACCGGGTCATGCCCGACACACGGACGTATCGCTTTCGTGCGTTACGACTGTCTCCAGTTGTTGGACCTCCTACGATTGTGTGAATTGCCCTTCTCGGTTGTTGGTCGGCCTCGTGCCCCAATGCCTCAGCACCCTCTCCATCGTGTGGTGGCTCTTGCACAATTCTTGGTTCAATGCGTCTCCCTAGACGTCGTTCGATTAACCTTGAACGACGCCTTGCATCGTGCTGCCCATCGTCCTGCGTTCTTCGGGTCTGTAATTCCCTCTTTTCTCAGGGTGATAATCACGCCTGGGGCTTCAACCTTTTGCATCATTTCGAACAAGGTTACGAAGGTACCCTTGTCTTATAAACCTCTCAATTTCGTCCATTAAGTTCCATCAATCCTCCGTATCGTGCCCCCGTTCTCTGTGGAAATGGCAATACTTTCCTGAATTTCGCTGATTAGGAGAAGGCCTCGTGCGCTTGGGCCATTGTAATACGTTTGCATCGATGGTCAGTAATGCTTCAGCTCGGGACATCTTAAGAGGCGTATAATTGGTGTATCGTCCCCTGCATGCACCATCGTAAGTTTCGCTCTCCCTTCTCCGAGTCTCTTGAGTCCCTTCTTGTCTATTTGGCAATCTATTTCTTTCCCGCGAGCGAGTTTCTAGACCTCTTTTCATAGCATCTATCTCCTCTTCTACTATATATTCCTCCGTTATTTCCATGAGTTGTGTCATGGACTTTGGTGTCTTTCTCGCCAAAGCTCTGCTTAGCGATCCTCTTTTCAACCCTTGAATGAGGATGCTACTGAGAATGTCTACGCGTAGGTCAGGAACCTCTTGCGCTTCGTCGTTGAACCTCGTAATGAAATCCCTTAAGGTCTCATTCTCTCCTTGCTTTATCTGAAATAGGTAAGTGGCGGAAAGCTGGGACTTCGATTTACTAGCATACTGAAATGTGAATTTCCGGCACAATTGGTCAAACGACACAACAGTCCCGACTGGAAGGTTCGTAAACCACTCTTGTGCTCGCCCAGTCAAGGTGGTTATAAAGATACGACTATTGATTGTTTCAGACTGGCCATGGAGTTGCATGATGTTACTGAAAGCTACGATGTGGTCTTTCGGATCTGTAGTCCCATCGTACTTTGGCAAGTCAGGTATCTTGAACCCCGCAGGAAGGGTTTCCTCCAGTATCGTGTGATGAAACGCAGAGCCACTTCGTAGAACGTGTGGGTCTACTACCCTTCGTTCGATCTCACTCTTCTTCTGCTTAAGCAACCGGATCTGTTCCTCTAAGGCTATGATCTGCTCCTCCTCTCGCATTGCATCGTATGGTAACCCGGTTGCAGGATCTTGAAATAGATTGACATTTCTGACTGGAGACTTCTCTTTCTCCTTCCCCTTCCTACGATCCTCTTGAACATCGTCTGACTTTTCTTTTGCCGGCATCATGTTTTGCATTACCCTCTTACTCAAAGATGACATCACTTTTTTCAATACTTTAGACGTAACCTGGTTATTAGAAGCCCCTGGAGTGGCTTGCGTTAACTCATCAGTTACCCACGTATCGATCTCTTCTAAAATAGTAGGCGATTGCTCTGTAATTTCTTCCCCTTTGTTTCTTGGATTATCGTCTGCCATATCTAATGAACAACCTCAAAGATTCAAGTGGAGAACTTCTTACAAAGTTTTCCCACAGACGGCGCCAAATGATACGACCTCGATCGTACCTTATGATATCACCTGTAGCTCCGAAGCGGCAATACATTGTAAATGTAATGTCCAAATAGAAATGTGTGTGCGACCACGACTTATAATTGGACATAATTTGTAAAGTATTTCACAAGAGGGTTAAACTTTTACCAATTTATTGTCCTTACCATTAGTTTTATAACACGCACAAACAGATTGCCACTTCTTATGAGTACTTCTTTTTTAGTACTTACTTTTAGGTCCTCCCCTCGACATTGCTCTCATGTTTTGCTTCTGCTCTGGAAAACCAGCTAATTAGATAAAAGAGAACTAAATTTGAAAGTCTGAAATGAAAAATGCCAAAGGTGAGTAAGTTTTAAATGCTTGATAACTCAGGCTGGCGCCTGTGGATTAACTTTGGTTGAAGATTATAGGGGTGTTGTAAACACAAGAAGCAAATTTCTCATGTGTTATGATGTCAAATTTGAAGTCTCAAATATAAATAGCATTGAGAATAAATCATGATTTGAATGCAAAATCATAATAGAAAATCCGTTAAACAGTGATAATGTATCAAATGATCTATTTAAGAGGAAATTTTGTTGCTTTAGATTGAGAAATCGACACAATAACCATGACAATATTTTAAATTGACGAATATATAAGGAATTGGAGGTGAATGAAGGACCATTAAGACCTTTACTCAAGACCATGCATTGATGCAATTTCTCTAAGTACAAGCTCAATCTCTCATGAACAAATGGCCAAGCTATAAAACGACCAAAATATCAGGTCCACCAATTTAATCTCCACTACATTAGATAACCAAGGCGCATACACATTAATATACCCCCACTACTGAACAACGAATTTTAATTTGTAAGCAAGAGCTAAACACATCAACAAAAACAGGTGTTGCAGCTATTATCACAATCAAGAACATTAAGTCACAACTAAAAGCTCCAAAAACAATTGGCAAAGTAAAAACAGCCATGTGAAGGACTTACAACCTCTTTCTTGACAAGATGTTAATTGGCGTCCACACCCTTGCATCTTAGCCTGACTACCTCAGATATCTCCATAAAGTAGCCATCTCGAGTTTGCTGAGGTCAACCATCGGTGCAAAGTTTATTAGTAAAGTAGACAAAAATATATATTTTTTATTTATAAAATAAGAAAAGAAGAAAATTTAATCTTTCTTACCGAGGCCCCCCTGGGTTAGAAACAGAATCTTTAGAGTGAGTCAGATGAGAGAGAACGACTTGCGAGACGACCCAAATGACGACCTGCGCATACGATGCCTTGATCTATGTGACTTTTGAGTATCATCGGATGCTAAGAAAATAAGAATACAAGAAAATTAGATTATTACATGGTGGGCCAAAAGGGATAAAGGAAAGTGTATCAAATCTTTGTAAGAATGGGGGAAATGAGACAAAAGGAAAGTGTGAAAAATCAATGTAGAGAATCCTATGTAACCACCTTTTCATCCCATGTATATTTCGAGGAAATTACAACAATATGTGTATGCTTCAAGATATTAAATTTTTCTTCAAAGGACAAGCAAAAGTAAAGGTGGGTTTTTTTTTATTTATTATCTTTTTTAAATACAAAAGTTGTTGAATAATCATGCCAATATTCAGAACTGTTTTTGACTGATCAAAATCAGCAATTCCAGAATGTTCTTACAGGTTTTATATGTATATATCAGATTAACCCATATAATTAAATATTTGATTTGTTTATTGCAAGAAATGAACTTTAGTTAAGAAATAATCGAACTCACTCATATCTGAACCATTCCACAGTGCGTGTTCAAATTCAAGGTCATCGTCTTCCTCATTCCCAGTAGGAGCTTCAATCACACTTAAAGCATTTCTTTGTAGCTTTACCTCAATCCCATTTGTCAAAACCTGCATTCAATTAATCTTAAACAGTAACAAAAAGCACCAATATAAACATCAAGTTATTCAAACAGACTTCTAAATGAGGAAACATGTGATTTAGAAGAGAATCGAACTAGCTTGATTAGGTGAAAACAACTGATATTAGGCAGAAAGTGGAAAACGAGGTATATGTAATGAAGGAAATATAAGGTACCTTAACAATGTTGAGTCAGCTTCAGTCGCAACTATCTAAGCTAAGTATGATTTTCTAGTCCTGGTGGTCCATAGAGAAGAGAGGCCCTCCATGTGTGCCTCTTGCCTTCAAAACATTTGAAATAATTATTCATACAAGAAATGAAGTGTAGCGATATATCTATGAAGTATGTCCATATGATAAAACAATCTAGCAAAAGCATGCTAAACATTGTTTCTTATCCCACCTATCAAATCTTCTATACATCAGTTCGTCTCAGTCTATAATGCTTTGGAGAATTTGTTGAAAGGTATATAATATTTGAGTTTACTCAATATCTATATATAAGTTGACAAGTAAATAAGACTATTTGGGCATACTCACATATAATTTATCATCGAGATCTCATATAGATAAAACAGACATGAGAGGCACCCTTGTAGTGCAAAAATCACAGACAAGGGTTTGTGCAAATAAAGGAGGTGTGCAGACTATAAATCAAGTAGCTAGCTGAATGCAAGAGGCAAGTGACCTAAGTAGCTTTCTTTCCTACTAAAATAATTTTCTCATATCGATGTTGTGACGCTCGAGCGTGGGCCATCCACATCCCCCACACCTAGACCCAAACTCATATATGAAATGGACGTCCATACATGAGCCCAAATCTAAGCAAAAAGATAAATAAACTCACACGTTGTACGAACTGTGCATATGAAAAGACGGGGTGTCACAGATGTCATCATGAAGTACACGATATTTGGTGATTACAACTTTTAAAAGGTATCACAAACTTGTCCAGAGTTTCAAGATCAATTCCTCTCATGAGTTTCTCTCTATTTCCTCCCTGATTAGTTGCTTATCCAGATAATATAAACATTAATCATGATGCAACAAAGAGTCTAGCAGGGGATATTGCCGAATAAGTAAAATCAACAGCAAAAGAAAGGGGGGGAAAAGAAATTATACTAGTATAGAACTGTGAAACTTCACAGGTAGAATCACAGCCTCCAGCAGTGCCTGCTTCGCACCCTCCAACCCCGCAACATCGTTCCACTTAACATTAGGCCTTTTCCAAACTGTAGCCAAACTCAACCCGAGTCCCCGATCGCTGCTTCTCCTTATCCGCATCCTCAACCCTGCTGCATCATTCGGCTTCGTCTTTGGCCGGGTTGCCACGGCAGCATCGCTGTTAGGCGCCTTTCCGAAACTGGCCTGATCGAGCACCGTCCGTCGCAAGTACTCCATGAATTTCTGCGTAATCGCCTTCTTTAACTTAGGGTTCTTTTCATATTGTAGGTGGGTCTTGAAATACTCCGCAGCATTCATGTACAGAGAAAAAGCTTCTATGTAATCGCCTCCATCACGGCCTCTCCGATAAAAAATTAATGGATATCAATCCATTAATGGAAGAAGGGGAAATTAGTCTGACACTTGGAAGGAATAAAAAATTAATGAAAAAAATGGGGACACGTTGACAAAGAAAAGAAGAACGACGTCGTCGTTTTGGTACCTTGTTGCTTAGGAATCCCCGTAGATTTCATTAGATTTTCAATTGTGCACCGAACGATGAAGTTCACTCTTATATATATAGGGTAATAAAATAAATAAATTAACTTAATTTTGACTTATTATAAGGTACCATTAATTATTGCTCAAGTAATTGGACAATTTGTGTGTTTTTTGCATTTAAATTTGATCTCTTCCATTGTAGCGCCCCACAAGTAGGGACCACATCCCCGCACCAAGACCCGAATCCGATCACGAAATGAATCTGTACCCGAATCTAAATCCTAGTAATCGGGTGACCACACACACGCTAAGTCAGGCGGAGCTAACTAACAAAGACTCAGAGTGCGCGGAAGCTGTAAATTAGAACCAAATAGAACATATATGCATTCATAACAAGTTCCAAGCAATACATGTACAATGGCCGACACGGCCTACAAAATTCATATACAAAAATCCCAAGTATTCAGAATATTACAAAATGTAAGCAGGAATGTATATATGTCTAAAACTTAGACTGACAAGTGTAAACGTGCAGACACACTTCTCCGCTGTGACGCCCCGAGCGTAGAGCTATCACATATCCCTCACTAGAACCCGACACACATATGAAATGAACAATCCATATATGCTTCAAGTACTAGCGAACGGGAGACATCAAGACCACACCTAACTAGGCGGCACTAGACAGACAGTCGTCAGAGATTCACGCATCAGCATAAGTGATTTAACCAAGTAATACATAATGGTCATAGGCCCGCGCTATTTAAACAAATAACCAAAAGCTCAACAACCGAACATAATATGCATAGATAAGGCTACACCGGCCAAAATTAGCAAAAGTAAAGTTGTACACAAGAGTCATATATATACACCGACTACACGAGACAAGTTATACTATACAAAAGATTATCCTAACTAGACTCAACTCGAAAGAAAGGCTAGACAAGACCGCCGCCTAGTCGACTCCAACTTGCAACCAATACAAGGGTACAAAAAAAGAAAGAGAACGAGGGTCAGTCGAGCTATTGGTGAAGCAGATACAATATTAAAGAATTATATAATGTGAGAAGAAAAGAGAGATGCAATGCAAGAACACGAGCCTTGATTCAATATAGTCTTTATATTTTCATTAGCAAATACAACAATCAAGTTTCAAGAATCAAAGGCATATATTGAATTAAGGATTGCAATCGATCATTTGGTATCGAGCTATACCATTCTCCAACCTTACTTCACAATACAAGAACAATAACAAGTCAAGAAACCATCCTTCCTCCAGGTGATGGAAGGGTTAATTAGGCCCTAACCATCCAATAATCCCGAGTCATAGTCCATTTCAGTACTATGCTCCTTCGGCGTACCGGCACAGTAGACACGTGATATCATCTACCTCCGATGATAGCACGTATCCCTATAGAGGTCGCGATTAAGGTTCACCGTCGGCCTGATGCCTTCCCGGATTCCCTCATACACGTTGCCTCGGATCCCTTCCCAATGGAAACAAGCCAAAGGGGAACAATAAACATGTGCTCGATTAATGCAATGCATGCAAAACATTTATCATTACCAATTTTCCAAGAGCATGAACGCACGCGGGAAATATATATATGTAATTCATTTAGTACTTGAAATTTCCTTTTCAATATAATCAATAAAACGGTATACAATCACGTATATACTAAATATAGGATTATGTACATATATATATATATTTCACATGCGGATAAACAATCCAATTCATGAAGGCCATACGGGTTTAAGTTATTGGTTACAGCAAGAGAATAAACCTCACCTAGATAACCCCGACAAAAAGGGACAACAGGACAAGCAACCTAGACCATCGGGTCCTCAGGAGGGTCACCTAGACAAGTGACATGATTACGAACACAATTAGACTCAATAAAACCAAGTACAGACGCTCGACAATGTACAACAATGATATAAGATAGTATGAGATGCATTAAGAGTCATGAAAAGGCGTGAGCAAGTTTATATGTACAATTAACGTCAAATAATACAATTAAGCAAGTATGGTATCATATTATATGTAAGTAACGTTCATGTGGCTTACAAATCAGAAGAGAGTGTGCAAAAAGCATGAAAACGACACACAACAATAAAGTTCATGCAACACCCACACTAAACAATTATGCAGAAAATCTGCACATGCACACGTGATAGAAAATTTGACATAACTCATTGCTCGGTAGGTATTTTAACGAACCGCAAAATTCCTAGTAAACTAGGCAACCATATATTTCAAATGGTATTGGTCTCAACTCCTAGATATTGCTATAAAATTACAGATTTTTGATCAAAGTCAAAACAATGCAGAAACTCCGCTGCAGTGACACCTTTCAAAGACATTTCCATTTACCCCACCAAAAGAAGTTGAAAATTCTGAAATTTTGTAGGTATACTCCCAACACATATGTGTACTTCCATATAAAACAGTTTTTCAAAATTCAAAGGTTTACTATATCTGCTCCATCGGCAAAGTCAGATCAGAAAATAGGCAAAACAGAGGACAGAACTGCTGTAAGGTTCGTAATTTTTGTTAGGCATCAAACGAGATCGGAAAAATGTGAAATTTGACAGAAATAAACTTTAATATGTCAGGAATATGGCATCGAAAAAATTTTGGAAAAAGAGGTCATATGAGTTCGAAAATTGGATTTGAATCCACTGCATACAAGTAGGGGTGGGATCGGGACGGGGAGTTCGGGATTCGGGGAGTTCGGGATCGGGATGGGAAATTGGGAGCCCGATCCCGCCCCGAAAATGTCGGATACCCGACTAGTCGGGGAGTTCGGGATTCGGGATGGGATCGGGCTCGGGATTGGGGAGCCCGACATATAATTTGTATTTTTTTAATTTATTTTAATTTTGGGTTGGGCTGACTTTATATTTATAATGGACGGGCCAAATTAAACAAGTTGCATAGAATAGAAGCCCAATACAAATAAAAAATTGAAGTTTAAACTCACATAATTACATAAGTATGATTAATTTGTTGGGAGTCATTCTTCATTATTTAATTGCATCTAAAATATGGATGTACATATATTATATTTACAAAGCATTAAAACATTAAAATATAGAAGTACAGTCTGTAAAAATATTTACAGTGCAATATTACGCATCAGTCATCATCATCCTCTTCTTCTCAACTCAATTTTCTGCTTCCCACACAAACCCAATTTTCATTTCCCCCTTTTCTGCAAATTAGACATTAGTTCACTATCGGAAAGCTGGGTTTGTGGATAGCATTGGAATTTGGAAGTTCAATTGATGTGATTCCAGTTCAACAAAGCTTCCAGGTAAAGATTCACCTAATTTTTACCTTTTTGCTTTTCTAAAACTGTAAATTCCGAATAATCCTTTACATCCCAGAAACCCTTTTCCCTATTTGCTGTTATGGAGACAAAGAAACAATCATTAACTCAAGGGTGAGGTTTGTATAATGTATTATATATATATATATATATAATTTTTATTTATTAAAAGGGTCGGGGAGTTTGGGTACCCAATCAGGGAATTCGGGGATCAAATTTATTCCCGATCCCGACCCCGAACTCTAAATTGGGATTCGGGTACCTATCCCGAATTGGGAATTTCCTGAATTTCCCGTCCCGATTAGAAAATACCCGATCGAGTCTGGACGGACCCCGAACTCCCCGACCCGAATGTCCACCCGTAAATCTAGTAAAGATAATATACAAAGTAGAAAAATGAAAAATACGAGCTACACAAGGAAGGCCACGTGACGGTGGTCCTTACATGATGACGTGTCCAAATCCGATTGCTCCGAGTCGAGCCAATGGTACGGAGAGATCGTGACATCTATCTATCATTTGTACGGGAAAATAATATAAAAAGTGGGTGTGGGGCCCGCAGAGGGTGCATGAGCTGTGCTTACAACCAATATTATTATTAAACTTCCCAACCGACAGACAACATTGTTTTACTCGATGATCAATTATCTATTTACTAGTAACTTGCACATGCAATGTGTAAAAAAAATATTAAATTAAAATTTTTATAATATTATTTAATTTATAATCATTTTTAATATATAATTATAATTATAATGAATAAATTTAAAATAATATGGAATTGAGAAAAAATTAAAGATAAATAAAAGATATAAATAAAAAAGGAAAGAATTTGAGAGTTCTGAAAAATTTAAGGAGAAAAGCGTATAGAAAAATTTAAGCAGAAAATTATCAAATTAATATGTGGTTAGAATTTATGTTAAAAATATTTCAAAAAAAAAAAAAATGAGAGTTCATGATACTAAATGGTTCTCTCGCTTAATATATAGTATATATTACCGTTGTTGTTTGTTTACTAATTTGGTATATAGAAATGTTTGATGGAGGACATAGATTTTCCAAATTTAATTGATTGGGGTAAAGAAATGATGTGAAGGAGTTTATTACGAGTGTGTTTTGATCAAATCAGTAGAATGATCGACATACAATATATTTTATATTTATTATATGATTATTATTGTAAAATTTTTTAAAAAATATATTATCAATTAAATGATAATTATATTGTAATGATCCATATAATCGTTTAAGTTTGGTTGAGCTGAGTTTACGCTAAAATTTGTTGGATTGATGACTGAATTGTCCCATTTATCCTTCTGAGAAGAAGTTTCAAGTCTCGATTTGAATAGGAGGAATATGTCATGCTAATGTATCTTGGATGATCCACACATCAGGATATGGTGGTGATGAGTATATTAAAATGTTTAATGTTTATATTGTTAAGAGTTTTCGCAACTTAGACACTACAACATTTTATTAGAAAAGGGCTCTACCATTGAACTAATAGTCTGTCGTGCGAGCCTCCCATTAGCTTATCGGCTACGCCAAGAGTGAGAAAGATCTCATCCTTTTCTCTTCTTTTTTTTCCCCAACCGGTTGATATAAAATAGGGAAGTCACGGGCGCTTGAGCAACCGCGAGTCCCAACTTTGGCCTATTATAGTACATAAATTGCGGACATTTTGAAAATAGAAATATTAACAATGATCTATTTTTTTATATAATTTCTCTCTAATTGATTAAATGTTACTTGACTTAACTTTCATATATATATGTATATATATAAAATAGGGTTCCAACCCTCGAAACACGTGGTTTGACTTGCAAATTGAGGAGCTCCTATAAGGACAAGCTCCCACGATATCTGAATTTAAAGACTCCACTCAATATTGCCGCTAAATAATTCTAATACTAATGAAATAAGATCAAATCTAGATACATATTGTAAGGATGCGGGTAATATTCCAATACCAAACAATTAAAACAAAGTAAAAATGACTGATAACTTAGTTGTAAAAAGTGAAAGAATTATAGAGAAAATGGGGAGAGAGTGAGAGAGACAGAGATCAGATTCCAGATAGAGAAAAGAGAGAGGATAAGAGAGCCTGAAAGACATCCATTCATAAAACTTGTTCTCCAAAACTCATTACAGAAGTATATATATAAAACTCTCCCAAAACGAAACCCTCCCAACCCAAAACTGGAAGGAATAGAACGTAATATAAGATTGATAATTTCTATTAACCTATACACGTTTTTACTCTTTCCAATTAAGCCCTCCCCTTTCAATCTAAATGTCGAGTTTGCCCCTGAGAACTTGGCATGATCATGACAAATCTCCCATCTTAAAAGATCCTTGTCCCCAAGGATCCTAACCGGCAACGCCACCAAGTCTTTGTTACTCCTATCTTAAAGCAGCTCGCAAGTACAGTAATAAAGGCATGGCTGAAGAAATCAAAGAAACATTCCACTTGATGACCGTCCTCCCGAAGTTTACATCTTTCTCATAATCTGGCCATTTATCAACAGTGAAGCCAACCTTTACTAATGCCTTAGATGCTAGCGTGCACAAGGAAATCTTATTGCTATTGGAAGCAATGACTGCTATAAGCTCCACCAATTTACAGTTAATGACATTCAACAGTTTTGATATGGAATTGCAGTCGATTATGGACTCGCCTCCTCGACTTGGTATGCTGTTGCAAACCTGATTCACGTATTCCAGCACTTTCTCCTTTACTTGTTGATTCTTGAGTTGATTTTTCATCCACACAACAACCATCTCACAATCAGTACATGATGGATTCTCACCGACTGATTTATCCTTGTTAACCACCATTTCAATGTTGGAACTGATAGATTGAGCTCCATTGGAAAAGCATAGACCTATTTGTGAGCAAACTTTATCAGATCGTACCCTAAATAGCTACCAATTGTCAAGTCCCTTATTAGTAGTTGGAACCTTCTTCATATGACACACCCTATAGGCAATAGCAACAAAATGCAAACTCCCTGCAACCATATCTTCAATAGCTTTCTTAAAAAGTGATAACTTGTCCTCATCCAGGTTGAACACATTATCATCTGCATCAATGTAACTTGTACAACAGCCAAGGACAATTTCGGCAGCACCTTTCCAGTGTACACGAACTTCAGAATGCGACTTAACAACCACATCACCTCGCCTTTTTTCTGAGTTAAAAGGGAAAGCACGAATTATCACAGAACCAGATTGCGTAGCACCAAAATCCATTCCAAAATTTAATCCCCACTGCAGATTGGCCTTTTCAGTTGGTGATCCAGAAATCTCCAGAGATCCATCACCCTCAGGCACAAAAACACTTCCTGTAGTACTCTGTGCAATGCCCTCAAAAAATAAGGAAACAACCCTGGGTGGAAGCAAAGACTTGTTGTCAGGTAGATCAATTTTCTTTCTATAAGCATATAACTGCACCACTGTCCTCTGATTTAGAATTAGGGTCCCAGTTTTATCAATGAAAATGGTAGTTGCAGAATCCATTATTTGACAAGCTGACAACCTCCTGACCAATGTCTTATTAGCCATCAATTTTCTCATTGAATATGCAAGCATCAATGTACTAGCTAATGGAAAACCTTCTGGTACTGCAACAACAACAATGGCCACAACAACAGTGAGTACTTTTATGTATTCATCTATTGCATCACCAATTTTGGTCTTTCCAGCTGTAAATTGTATATTTCCTTTCTCGTCCTTGGTATACCCAATGAAAAATCTCGCCACAAGGATAATTAGAATTGCAACGGCAATACCAAATATACCAATAAATATAGCAACACCATTTAACCGTACCTGTAATGGTGTTTCTTCACCATTATCCATGCTTGCCATAAGTAATCCGCACCCTGTATTTATTCCGACGCTTGTTACGAGCATGCTACCATACCGATCAACAACCTTGCATCCAATTTTGAGAGGCACAACATCCCTAACAACGCTTTCAAATATTGAAATCTTAATTCTGCATCCCTTACCAACAACTTCCATTTGTATGCATTGCTTCTCATTCAAGTTTTGGAATTGAAGTGATCATTTGTAATCACTTACAGCTATGAATATAATTACTATAAGAACTGCCAAGACGATACTTATAGCTCCCATGTCGTATTTACGAGCAAGCAGAGGACTAGAAGTAACATATTTCACAATTCTGACAACTTCAGCAACGATTTTGTGAACATAGAATATCTCAGCCCCAGCAAAGTTTTGCCCACATGATTGCAGACCATCCCTTACAGCAATTTGAGCAACATGCTGCACATCAACATCTTCGCAGACAATGAAGGCATCTTTCCCTCCAAGCTCAAGAGTGACAAGTATCTAAGTGTTTGCAGCATTTCTCATAGTCATTTTACCCACACAATGTGAACCAACAAAGATAATTTTGTTAACTGAAGATACCAAGGCTTCTCTAGTTTCTGCAAACCCCGTTAGGACATCAAACAGATTTTCTAGTGCTCCTACAACAGCGAGGGCAGCTTGAATTATACGCACATCAAAACATCCTGACCAACTTGCATGTTCCGAAACCTTAACCACAATTCCATTCCTTAAGAAGACTGCTGCCAACATTAGATTAAATATGTTGTGAAATGGATAGTTCCATGAAACAATTGCCCCGTCAACTCCAAGTGGATGAAATTCCACTCTGGCTGTCTTGAGAAGCATAGATCTTCCAGTTGACCTGTATTCAAGTTTCAGCCACTTTTCACCCTCTGAAAGAAGCCACGTGATTTTCTCATAGGTGGTCGTAATTTCTCCCAAAGAAGCAAATACTTTTGGTACGCCTTTTCGCAGCTCACCCTTAATCCCCTATACATCCAATAATTTCAAAACTTTTCTCAATATTATTAGCAACTTTTCCAAGAAACTCATCATATCGACTGCCCTTAATGTTTCTCAGCAATTCAACAATCCATCCACCCGGATCAATCATAAACTTAATAAATGAATGAGTACCTTTTGCAATATGTTTATTTCCATCCATTAAGCTTTCAATCAACACAACATCACCAAACTCCTTCATCCTAATTTTTCCAACCATGTTCTCTGTGACTTTAGGACAGTTCTCAATCAACAAACCGCCCTCTAACCTGCTCACTTCAAACACCTCCTTTGTTTCTCTCTTAGGCATTTTATCGAACACCTTAGTGTCGATATCTTTTGCAGCTTCCATTACTAATAGTTTTTCATCCTTTAAGCCACCCATGAAATTTGGCATATCCACTTGCGTCTCCAATGAATCAACCCTCTCCAACACTGCTTGTGGACCTAGAGCTCTAAATCCAGGTGGTGTCATCAAACCAAAGCTGCCTCCATTTCCACTTCCTACTCCAGCCGCAATTTCAACATATCTGGGTGGTATATTATCTCCAGGGAAGATAGGGCCAGTAGTATCCCCTCCAAGCGACCTCATAATTTCCTCCATCATTGATTTAATTGAATCTTCCATCTTCTTGGAGAAATCCTCTAGTAGTTTCTTAATCTATTCTTGGCCTTGTGTTAAGGTGCCATAACCTTCTCTCAACTGACTAACAACGATTTCTAGTTCATCAATACGCTGATCTTGAATCTCCAGATTTTGCTCGAAACCTTGCTCTGAGGCCATTGTAAGGATATGGGTAATATTCCAATAACAAACAATCAAAACAAAGCAAAAATGACTGATAACTTAGCTATAAAAAGTGAAGAATTATAGAGAAATGGGGAAAGAGTGAGAGAGACAGAGATCAGATTCTAGATAGAGAAAAGAGAGAGGATAAGAAAGCCTGAAAGACATCCATTCATAAAACTTGGTCTCCAAAACTCATTACAGAAGTATATATATAAAACTCTCCCAAAACGAAATCCTCCCAACCCAAAACTGGAAGGAATAGAACGTAATATAAGATTGACAATTTCTTAACCTATACACGTTTTTACTTTTTCCAATTAAGTCCTCCCCTTTCAATCTAAATGTCGAGTTTGTCCCTGAGAACTTGGCATATCTGGAATTATAATTATACGAGCTGATTAATGTGAACTAGAATTGTCACTCTATAAAAGGGGATCATTAGAACACAAATGAACAACAATAAACACGAGAGTAAAGGAGAAAAAAAACTATTTGGCTGATACCGATCAATATAGGGTGTTGTTAATCCTTCTATTATTTCAATAAACTGACGTTGTTTGTTAAAGTAAAAATCAACCTTTTGTGTTATTATTTGACTGGTAAACAAGAGTAACTACCTTGCCGGTTGCAAAATCAAACCATTTAGATTTTTAAAAATATATATATATTTTAAAGTATTATCTCGGATACTTATTTTAGTTCAATATAGGATTTTTAACACCGTACTAAACTCTAAAGAAATATGATGGACTAAAAATTCTTATAGAGTTCAAACTAGTGAGTGAATTCTAAAGATCCTCTAATAATGTAAAGGCAAAATTGCAAAAATCATCCTGTAACTTATATCTTTTCGGACTTCAGTCCTTTTTGATATCGCATTTTTAATTTTGTCCAGTAATTTAAATTTTTTTGTAATTTTCGTCCTACTTCGGCCCGAAATTAAAAAATCCCCAATTTTTGCTGATGTGGTACGCTTTCGAGCCAAAATTGGAGATTTTTTTGCTGTTAGGCCAATTAAAGATTATGTGGCTGTCATGTAAATATTAAAAAAAAAACCTATATGTACACAACATGGCAATTTAAAAAATTACAAAATATTATATAATTAATTTTATCAAATAAAATAAGTGTATAATGGGAAGTATACCATGCCGCCAACCCCAGTTCCTCCTTCGCCGGCGTTACTGTCATGACCCTGGACCAATTGAAGGTATGAGACTTGTCCCACATTGGTTGTATGGGCAACTAATGTGGGGTTTAT
>JBBMKE010307936.1:0-13615 GCA_037834125.1 Lippia alba | reverse complement strand
ACAAACAAATTGATCAAATTGATCCGGTGTGGTAATTTTATATTCTGACCTCAAAATTATCAAAATATGAGCATGTGTCAATCCTCTCTTTTGAAATTCGATTACATGAACATGTGCAACAACATTTTCAAATATCTCATTCTATAAAAATTGATCTTTCAAATCTTGTAACTTTCCTCGAAAAACTCTTGATGTCAAATCTGGACGATCTTATGCTCGTTGACCTCGATACAAATTTTCTTGTATCTCCTTCCATTCTGGATTACAAGTCATTGTTATGAAAAGATCTGGTTTTCCAAATCGTTGCACTAATGCCAACACATCTAGATATCTGCGTCGCATATCTCTTGGACCTCCAATAAATGATGTAGAGAGAACAAATTTTTTTCTGACTTCACTTCCTCTTGTCTCTCCTTGTAGTATATTATCCATAATTCCTTGGCATAACTCAGCTCTTATATTCGATTGATTTCGGCGATAAAAATCTAATCTTGTTGTTTCTAACATTATGCACATATCTATTGCATATTATTTTAACAATAATCCAGATTGTCTTAGATTTCTAATCTGCAACCTGTAACAACTATACTCACGACAAGAGACTTTTTTATCCGTTTGTTTGGACACACCCACAGATTAGTAAATAAAACATGTAATTCCAACGTGATCCTTATTAATTTTCTAAATTTGATAAAATATGTTTATTTCGACCTATTTTGATAATTCTATTTCTATTTAGTTTATTATTTTGCAAATTTACATGAACACTAATATCAGTTGGATGTTTTCATAGGTGATAATAGGTCATTTTACATTTTCATCACTTAAATATGTTATGGTAAGTAGTTCGGCATTTTCTTAGCGGTGAATCTTGATGTATACATGTTCATTTCTATTGGTAATTATTTTTAATTGATGTAGGCTGGATTTGCTTGGACAAATAAAATATGAGTTTGCAAAATTTGCTGCTCTATTACATTAGTCCGGGTTGTCAAGAAAAAGTTTTCCAGCTAACTTAGTGTTTACTTTTCGAAATTTTGACTTCTTCATTTAGCTTGTACAATAAGTAAAACATAATAAGATCAATACATGCATATCTTCTTGTTCTTGTGAAAGAACTTCATTTGTAGATGAAAAATGTAGTCTTCGAGTGACATTGTTATTGATGAGATCTGTTACTGAAAATATATTTTTTCAAAAATAGTTATACAATTATATGAGATAAAAAGTCACAAGAATAGACATTTAGGCATACATAAAATTAATAGGTATTGTATCATATTTGTATTACTTTCACATACCATTTGGTTCCTCCGTAATAATAGGATCATCAGAAGAAAACCTTGAGACAATTGATGCATTATTATCCTTTTGCACTAAAAAATTAAACGGAAGAATATCAACAAATTATATGTATTAAATATTATAAAAATTTTATGTAACTAATTTGGTGCAATAGAATGTACCTTGTTGTACTTTATTGGTGATTATGGTTGGATGAATTTCCTTAGTAGGTAATTTTTTAATATTTTGACGACATCCGCTCTCTTCTTTTGGAAAAAGTAATGGATATTGCAAAGGATCATAACATCCATAATAAAACTTTAAATAATGTCTTTGTCCAGAGTGTACATGAAATATGATATCTCGTTCATAAGGTACATTAACATTATTCCCTTCAACCCATATGGCAGTGGCTTGATCGACAGTTGGACAATTATAAACTCTTTGATCTAATCTAACATCTTTTGAGATATGAAGTTGAACATCTTCCATGGAAGGATAATCTTTTAATCTTCTAAAGACGTTTGCATAGGGAATTACCTCCAAAATTTTTATTAGTTTCTTAACTGTACCTTGAGATAAATTTGAATTCTTCAATACCTTCATTCTGTTCTCAACCTCATTTTCAGTCTCAACAAAGTATAATTGAAAAGGGTCAAGACCACCTTCACGGGAAAGGAATCCTGGAAGGTCATGGTACACCATTCCTTGTGCTTGAAAAGTATATACACTATGTCATGCTAATGCAATCTCTTTATCTAGTTTCATGCCAAAAGTGGTAAAAGAAAATATATATGCAATTGAATAACCGAATATTTGCCCGAAATTCTACTACTTAGAATTATAATTATTATTAGTGTAGACTCATTGAGTAGAATTAGACTATAGTATTTTGTAATTATTGAAAACCTTATCAAATTATATTTCTAATATGCATAAATTTTATTATGATTAGAAGAATTAGCCATAGTTACAGTTAAATATGTGTATCATAACTTACATCTAAGTAAGGTTTGTTTATTGTTGTCGTCATCATTTGGTCTTAACAACATTTAAATGGTCAAAATAATGTAATAGTAGAACGAAAGTCATCGATAGTTCATATGAATATCTTCCGTGAGATGAATTAGATGATACAATTAAAACTAATTACTAAGTAAAATATAACAAAATTAACAAATACTTGCATTCTTTTTTCATATGAAAAAACTTCATTCGCAGACGAAAAATTTAATAACTACGTGACATTGTTGTTGATTCTGTCTGAGTGTCGATCTTCATTATCATTAATAACAATAATAATTTTTTGTGTGTTTTATTTATTTTATTAATTTAAATGCGTGTATCCAATTCCAAACCCGTCTCGAATAAACTTTTTATTACTGTTTGATGGGTGATTTAATTCGTAGGGCATTCCGTTGGAATATTTCGACATATATAAAGTAATAGCGTAAACTTTATTATAAATTATTTTGATAAAACACCAATTCAGTAGCTAGAAGATAATTAAACACTATTTAAAGTTGTCAATATATGGTTGTCACTAATATGACATGTAAATATCAAATAAAACACTTCTATCTCTCTTTGAATATTATCTCAAATATTTATTAAAATTTGTGATAATACAAATATTTTTATCTATGTCACTAATTAAATACTTTGAATATTTATAAATAGTCTACTAACTTAGTATATAAGGTCATGTTTTGAAAAATTAAAATTTATTGTCGCTTATCAAATTTAATCAGTGACAAACTTGAAGGTCATAGAAGAGTCCTATTTCAAGTTAATTTAGTACGTTAATTCTCTTATAGGAAGAGTCCTATTTCAAGTTAATAAATACTTTTTAATATATTTAATTTAACAATTTATATTTACATAATTATCCCTACTAATAATTATTAATAGAATTATTATGAGGGTATTTTAGGCGATCAACATTTTGTAAGAAACTTACGTGCTTTTATAATATAGATAGATGAATCAACTTTGAAGCATTAATCTAAATCACTCTTATTAAGGTAATATAGTGTTGAAATGGGTATTAATAAGCAAATTCCTGAAGAAAACAACCTAACGAACAATAATTTTCCCCCAAATTGCACTTAAGGGTAAAAAAATAAATTTCCCATCGATTATTTGATGGATTGTACCAAAATTGCAACTTTATAAAAAGAATGGGACTAAATATGTCTGATTTCAAAAGCATGAGACTAAAATTGTAAAAGGTCTAATCTTATGGGACCAAAAATGTAATTTGCTCTAAATTTTTTCTTTAAAAATTTTTATATTTTCATTCTTTTATTAAATTAAAAATAAAAATAATTAAAATAAAAAAGAAATGATAAGAAAAAAAATATAAAATATTATTGTATTTGAATGGGCAATTATGAAATTTCACCCTTTAAAACGTACCTAAGTAATGTAAGAAAGCGGTGAGCAAAATTTTAAAATTATAAAATTTTACGAATTATATTTCAAAACTCAAAATTTTAAATGTCATTTTTGAAAACCACATAGTTTTGGGAGCATATCGCTCATTTTAGTAACATTTTCAAACCACAACCCTCAAATTGCATATCTTAACCTTTAGAAATGTATCAATTTTCATATAGCACCACATTTCGTTCAGTATTATAGAGTAAAATACATGACAATTATCATAATTAGACCCTACAAACATCGAATTTAAGTCCCGTATATTTTAGGTACTCTGACCTAGGAGTGCAAATAAGGCGAGCAGAAACTCGCGAGCTCAAGCTGACTCGGTTTGAGATTGAATTTGTTCGATCTCGATCCGAACTCCGACGAGCCCGAGTCGGATATCGAGTCGATCTCGAGCCCCATGTATCTAGGCTCGGGGCTTGCGAGCCTAGATATATTTTTATTATTTTTATAAATTATATATACTTATATTATGTTTTCTTTTATATATATATATTCTATATTATATATACATATAGCTTATATACAATATATATTTAATTCATAATATAGGTATTAAAAATTTTATACAATTATATATTTTATTATATTTATATAATTTTAAATTTAAATAATATACTAAATATATATTTTTATATTTTATATATGGTCCAATATTATATTATTTAAATATATATTTATATATCACATATTATATTACATATATCTTAAAATGTTAAAAATATATAAGTCGATCCCGATCTCGATCTCGATCTCAAGCCCCATCTGGAATTAGATTTGAAGAGCTAAATCGAGCCTATTCTAGCCGAGCCCGAGTTTGCCACGAGTCGAGTTCAAGCCGAATAAATTCCGGCTTGACGAGTTCGATCCTGAGCTCGATCAATTACATCAATTTTCGAGCTCGAACCCGAATTTTTAGGCACAACTCGGCTCGGTTCGATTGCACCCCTAGTTGTGATACCAAAAGTTCAGACACATAATATTTAATTGAAATAACATAATTTCGAATTAATAAATTATATAATTTAAACTACATGATTAATGAATCATAATATGAACTAGGGATGCATACGAACCGAACCGAACTTTGCTGTTTTTTTCTGGCTCGAAATTCGGTTCGAACTTATTTTGCTCGATTCGGGCTCGTGTTCGAGTTCGACGAACTCTATTTTTTTGATTCGAAGTTCGGTTCGTCCAATGGTTCGAGTTCGGCTCGGCTCGGGTTCGGCTCGATCTCAAATTCGAACCTAAGATATAATTTTAATATAAAAATAAAAATAAAACATTATATATATATATATATATAATTTTTTTAGAATATAATATGTTGGCTCGCGAACCGGCTCGCGAACCACGAACAAGAATAAAAAAGTTCGGGTTTGAGTTCGAGTTCGGTTCGAACCTTGGCTCGGTTCGACCTCAGCTCGAACTTTTCGAATTCGAATTCGAACTTTATCCAGCTCGATTCGATCAGCTCGCGAACCGGCTTGGTTCGTATAAATCCCTAATATGAACCCTAACGAAAAATGTAAGAAAAATTCAAAAGTGAGGTATTTACGTAACGAGTTCCAAAGTAGAAAGTCGGAGTATGGCTTTACTTGTGCAAGAAAAATAACTAACTATTGTTAAAGCACCATGACTTCAACGGTCTGAAATCTGAATTCCATAATGCCAAATTGCCAACCTGCGACCTTAATTAAACCCAAATTAATTGAGACTATCACGCGCTGCCACGTCGCGTGATCACGGTCGTTGACCCAATTGAGATCAGCTATATCAAGCCCGCCACGTATGAAATCAAGAAATCCTATTGCGTGCTGCCACGTATCCACTACCGTATTTTTACGTCAGCATGTCGTCGTAGACATTTATTGGGGTATGGTATGGTATGGACAATTTGGAAATAACAGTTGAGAAAATGTCATCAATTCGTAACTACGAAGGAAAATTACATGGGATACAAATCATACAATGAACTATATTTCCATGCCGCGCCGCAAATATTTTTCAAAGTAATTTGAAGAAAGTGAAGTTTTAATTGTCTTCATTTGTTGTCAATTTATTGAACGAAAATATTTAATAGTTTGATAAATGTAATTTAAACTTATTTTCCCCAATATAATTAACCAATAGATTGAAAATAAATACATAGTACTTAGTGATTCGTGTATTATTATATGAGATCATACCAATAAATTTCAAATTAAGATGATATTTATTTTCTTAAAATGTGTCGGATAGTGTGTTCTTTTTTGTAGATGATGCCAATTAGGGTTTATAATTTTTCTCCGGGTAGGTACGGAAAATTATTGCTTATAGAAAAGATGAATAAACATTCTGAAGAAGCTATTGACTTTTGGGAAGTCCATTATTGTAAGGATTTGGACCACGTATCACAGTGGTTATATTATAGAATTGAAAAGATATGTCCCCAAAACTTAATCAATTGCGAAGTCTCAACCCCCAACTGTCAAGTTTTGTGTCATTTCTCTATCATATGGGTTTAATCGACTTTGATGCTAATGTACTTATTCAATATCAATAATGACAAACTTTCATGTATGGATCGACACTTTTAGTTTCTTGCATGTCTTTATCTTTTTGAATTTTGATCAAATTTCTATCGTGATTATAGTCTTCCTCCACATGTAATGCATGTGGAAATGATAAATGTTGAACTCTCATAACATGCTAACTAATAACTATTGTAGATTATATATATATATATATATATATATATAAGAAGTTATTTTGCGTTTGACAGGGGGCAATTGATTGAAGGCTCGATTTGGAGCAGTGATACGATTAAGGAGGAAAAACATGTGTGTTCTCAACTTTAAGGACGGGAAAAGAAAAAAAAAAATTGATTTTCTAAAAAATCTGAACAATATTAACCCTTTAAAGGATAACTTAGAGAATCAAGAAATATCGAAAAAAATTTACCTGTAACATAATTAACATTTAAAATAAGTTTTTATTGAATTATAAGTTCAAATACATCCTGTATAATAGAAAAATGAGTATTTCTTGCTCATTATCAAACAATTACTTTCTTTCAAACTTGGCTTGGCATTAATTAATTTCATGAATTTTCCATTTGAGGAAGAAAAATCCTTTTCGCTATGTAGATTAAACTAAGTAAGATAAACAAAACCACTAAAACAAGATAACTTCTTGAATGGTTATCACCATTTCACTGAGCAGTATTATTTATTACAAGTTTACAGCAATAGTTGCTTGTACATGAAATATTAATTACTACAACCATAGTGTGAAATTCAAACTCTTCAAATGTCTAACAATCATACAAGAACAAAGATATTTATGTGGAGAGAGCATAAATGAGATTACGGAAGAAAATAATGGGAAAATAATAAATGTTACTTTGCCTTTTATATTAATTGCTTCTTGTGTTTTCATTGACTTTGTGTTTTTAGGGAAATAAAAAGGCTAAAATTATAGAATAATGTAATTATATGTAAATTGCTTCTTGTGATTTCATTGACTTTGTGTTTTTAGGGAAACAAAAAGGCTAAAATTATAGAATAATGTAATTTTATGTGTGCATTATACAATGTTAATTATTTGAATTATCAATAACACTAAACATAGAGTGCTCGAGCTTGAAATTATTTTATATAGTGTGGATATTACATTTGACACACAATGTTTGATTACGTGGCGTGTGGATTTTGTGCTAAACGACACGTATAGGTTTAATGGCTAATTAAAAATATTAATTACGCTTAGTGGATGAGAACCAGTAAAAATACGACGTAATAATGTCCTAATTCTATACCTAATGGCGGCTTCAAAATTATACCACTTTACTGATCAGTTCAGCCAAAACTTTCGACACGTTAGCCTCTTCATTAATTACTTAATTAATATTAATATTCTACCGATTAAAAATATAGAAAAAAAGTGACTGTTAGTGTTAGCTATACTAAACTACGGAAATTAAATATACTGGGAACCTATATATCTTAATAAATTGCGCAATTCTGTAACGACAGATCATACTTTTACATATTATTTAAAAACATATCGTAAGTTTTATTATTATATCTGGAATAAATAATTTAATCAAAAGATGATGTATTGTAAGCATGTCCGCGAGCTATATTACATGTTTGTTTCCTTTCCACTAGGCATTCAACCCTAAGATTTCCATGACGCTAGCTAACTTTGTTAATTATTAATTAATGCAATTACGGAAGCACGATTAAGTTAGAATTAATTAAATTGCTGAACTATATATATAGTATTATCACTAATATTGTTTCTTACATTAATATAATTACAGGTGTTGTCCAAATATATGAGACTGTGATTTCATGGGACACATTGAAGGTTTATGAAAGTCTCTGTCTTTTGAGTTCTGAGAATTGGAGTCAGGTCATGATTATGACTGTTTACCAATATACATGAAATTTTGAAAGAATTGTAGGTTAATTTGTCGTATTACGGGACGGATTAAGTTAATTAATTTCTGTAAGGTGGCAGCAAAATGGATGGGATTTTTCAACATGAATTGAATCACTTAATTACCACGCACTAATCCTAATCCAAAACATATATCATTGATCATTCATGCACGTGTCCAACGAAAAATCAAAGTTTTATCTTATTGAGTGAATGATATCTAACTAAGACACGTATATCGAGCATGTCGTAATTTTACATATATATTTTAAGCATTTTAGAAACCAAAAGTTTTGTAGAGAAAGGGAGGAGATAAAGTTGTTAATGATTGTCACGATCCACGCAGGCCTCTAGAACTTCCCACATTATTAATATTAATGTTTGTGCTGCTAAATGGGCATATATATGTATTGGTGCACATTTAGTAATTGGAATCCATCGAATTAATTCAAATTTGAATTAATATTCTAAAATTAGAAAAGTAGAAAATATTAGTAACCACTATTTTCACATGACCTAAGATATCTATATACAGTCACAAACCTACAATTTCCTAATTGAGGGAGAGAGAAGAGTGGAATGGACTTTTTTTTTATTAATCTTTTTTGTATGTATCTCCCTTAATTGGGTAGTCGAATCATAAGATGAAATAAAAATATAGTAATTACAAAGGAGAATACGATTTGAGAGAGAAGAGTTGTAGAGAGAAAAGATTGGAAAATTGATATTATTGTTATTAATATTCTTTTGAAATGAAAGAATTATAGCCTCTAACAAAGAAAAATAATGTAATTAATTAAAAACTCCAATGCTAGCACTAACTACATAATATTAGAATTATATCCCAATTAGTGCATATATTAAATATCTAATTATATTAATTATCCAATCTCTAATCTTCTCTCTTAATATCGTGGATCTCCGTACATATCGATCATGCATTTGAGCTTAATTACAATACAATTCATCATTATTGTGAAATTATATTTTAATTCATTTACATCTTGTTTGGCTTGAAGTTCCTTAACGAAATTTGTAAAAATACACTTATGCCTCTAATGGTTTTATAAGTGTTATATTAAATATATGACCAAAATTATAAAACCATCCCGAAAGTTTATAAATATAAACAAAACGATTCTATAAGTTATGAATTTAACAACAAATCAGGAGTATTTAATGACATAGTACTGAACCCTAGGGACAAATGATTATCAAAGTTAAGGACTAAAATATAATTTTCGGTAATGATGGACAACATTTTAATTAGACCTAAATACATGATACTTAAATGTAATTATTTTATAATAATAATAATAATAATAATAATAATAATAATAATAATAATAATAATAATAATAATAAAATTTAGGGCTGCTTCGTCATTAGTGTGAATAAATTTTATATATAGGCTATAGCCCAATGATCACGCAAGATTCCCCATGATGCACCAGCTACAACGTTAAAACATAAGAACAAACCTAACTCAAGAAACTTGATTGTCGCCTCGATCTCCAGATCACATTAATTAGTAGTATAATCTATACTTAAATCAAATTCGTCATTTCTAGAATAGACAAATCATACAAATGTTATTGTCTCATAATTATTTAACTCTCTAAAATAAAGATACAATCGTCAAGCTCAAGATCATTGCACAAGTTCGCGCGCATGTAACTCGATAATTCTGTACTAATCAAATACGTATGCATCCATAAGAAACGTAAGTGTTTACGCCCGTTATTAATTTCTTTGTAATTCTTTTTAATTTGACGACTCCCTTTTTTTCGTTTACCAACTATTGCAAAAGGTAATGCAGGCTGTTTTACCGTGTGTATGTAGTTATGCTGGAAATTAGTACAGTTCCATATGGCTGGAGTCTTAATCAAGATACAATAACCCTACTTGAGTCTATTTAACTACGAAGATATTATAATGTTTCGTCATTGAAATTATTTAAGATCATGAGAAGCCTTTAAATCTAGCCTCTCTCCTATTAATTCACCTGGAACGGTATATAATTTCAAGAGATAAATTAAACCTTGGGTAATTCTACCCAAAACTCGTTTCATTAAACATGTAATACATATATCATATAATTA
The DNA here is from genome assembly GCA_037834125.1 of Lippia alba. NCBI lineage: Eukaryota > Viridiplantae > Streptophyta > Magnoliopsida > Lamiales > Verbenaceae > Lippia > Lippia alba. The sequence continues at coordinate 3,356 of JBBMKE010307936.1, read as the reverse complement.
GTTATAAGATCAATCGAATTAAATCATGAATTAGAGTTTATTTTCTTTTTTTAATTAGAGTTTACTTTAATTTAAACCTTAGCTTGTGTAGCTTATTAGTTGATATTTTTATTTCACTCTTCATATTCACAACAGATATTGTTTATCAACCTACCAAAAAAAAAGATGTGGTTTATCTAATTAATGATTAAATTAGCCACGAAAGCTTATTTTATGCGGAAAATTCTCGCTCCGGATCCCCTGCTCTTTTTCCTGTTTTCTTTTCCTGCTATTCCACTAAGAAGTCGACATGTGTCCCATTATTTTCTATTAGAAAATATCCACCTCTTTAACTAACGAGGAGAAAGACGGAGCAGAAATTTGCTCCGTTATGTTTTCCTTTTTTTTTTTTTTTAATTTTCTCTATCCTAATTCTCTCTCTGATTACAACCATCCTTTCTCTCTCTTACACCAACAAAGTAACTTTTTTCTTTTTTATTAAGTAATGCTATTTTCTCTCTCTTTCAATTCATACCTTTAAATTTTAACTTGTAAATTTTAAATCGTGATTATATAACCCTAAGAGAAGTCCTGACATAATATATATTGATAAGATTACACAACAATACGCAGCAGAGAAAAAACAATTGGCAGAGAAAACAAATAGCAAATCCAGCATATATTGCATACGCAGGAATACACAACAATATATAACTAATTCCTGTCAATAGTCAAGATTCCTGGTGTAATTAATCTGTTGGGTAAGAAAGATTGGTCTTTTTTAATTTTTTATTATTGATAAGATTGTTTATGTATTACAATGTATTTCGTGCAAAAAAAAATATATATATATACAATTGAGATTTCAAAAACTAATTCTAATTATAAATATATGTCATTAGGTCAATTAGCATTATTCGTAAATAGTGTTCTTAAGTTTATTTATAGTTTTATTATTTTTGTTTAGATAAATATTTGAGAAATTACTGTTGATCGAATAATTTTCAGATTTATTGGAAGCAATGGAAATAAATAAACGTATCGATCCTACTTCACGTCGTACGTTGAACTTTTCCTTTGAAGAGGCGAATAAGGAGGAAGAGACTATAAGTGGAGAAAATCACTTAATTGAGGATGAAACGACAAGTTTGGAAGAGAAAATTCCAAAAATTGGTCTTGAATTTGATAATGAAGAAGCAGCTTATATATTTTATAATGATTATGCAAGAGCAGTAGGCTTTAGTATTAGAAGACACACAATCCGCAAAGATGTCAATGGAAAAATTGTTGAACGAGGATTTTGTTGTTCTTGTGAAGGTTTTAGAGAAAAAGATAAGAGAGCTATCCCTAATAAGCCTCGTGCAGAAACCAGAACAGGTTGTAAAGCAATGATGAAGATTCGTTCTAATTCTACAAATAAATATCAGATTGTCGCATTTGTTGAGGAGCATAATGGTCATGACTTAGTGCATACTCCGGTCAAAGTTAATATGTTAAGATCTCATAGAAGTATGGTTGTTGCACAAAAATCACAAATAGATGATATGGATAGTTCTGGAATAGCACCTAAAGCAGGTTTTTCATTAATGGCTAAGCACGCAGGTGGACGTGAAAATGTTGGTTTTATGTTTGATGATTACAAAAACTATTTACGTACAAAGAGAACATTGGACATGAAGATTGGTGATACTGGAGGTGTATTGGAATACTTACAAGGACGACAATCAGAAGACCCAAATTTTTTTTATGCGATCCAGGTTGACCGGGAAGATAAAATGGCTAATATACTATGGATTGATGCACGAATGATGGTTGATTATAATCATTTCGGAGATGTGATGTGCTTTGATACTACTTACAGAAAAAATAAAGAAGGCCGGCCATTTGCTCTTTTTGTTGGTGTAAATCACCATAGACAAACTATTATCTTTGGGGCAGCATTATTATACGACGAAACTGCGTCAACATTTACGTGGTTGTTCGATACATTTGCAAATGCCATGTCTGGGAAAAAACCTATAACAATTCTTACAGATCAAGATCCTGCAATGGCAAAAGCGTTAGAGATAACATGGCCTCAAACCTGTCACCGTTTGTGTATTTGGCACATATATCAAAATGCAGCTACACATTTAAGTAGTGTGTTTGCACAATTTTCGAACTTTGCCAAGGACTTCAACAAATGTGTTTATGAGTATGAAGAGGAGGATGAGTTCTTAAATGCATGGAATGAAATGTTGGAAAACTATGGACTTCAAGATAATGTTTGGCTACAACGACTATTTAAGATAAAGGAAAAATGGGCACTTGTTTACGGGCGTCAAAAATTTTGTGCGGATATGATAACAACTCAACGTGGTGAAAGCATGAATAGTGTGCTTAAGAGGTATGTAAGCTATAAACATAATTTGTTACGGTTTTTCCAACACTTTGATAGATTAGTTGATGATCGCCGTTATGAAGAGCTAAAGGCAGATTTAAAAACTTGTCATAGCATAGCAAAATCACCTTTATCAGTGGAAATTTTGAAGAATGCATCTAGTGTTTATACTCATGAAATATTCGAGTTATTTCAAGATGAGGTGCGCAAGGCTTATGATTCCAGAATAGATTTGTTTGCTGAGAATGGAGAAAATTTTGAGTATAAGGTCACACCTTTCAAAAAGAATTATCAACACACAGTAAACTATGACTCATCTGGAAATAAAGTTTCTTGTAGCTGCAGAAAATTTGAGTTTGCTGGAATTTTATGTTCACATGCCCTGAAAGTGCTATCTGTAAGGAATATCATGGAAATTCCCGAGTTATACATTATGAAGAGGTGGACGAAAAAGGCAAAGAAAAACCTCATCGAAGACTCCGAACTTGATGCTGAAGTTGAATTGATTGATGAAAACGATGAGAAAAAGCTGATTGGAGTTCATTACAAGGAGTTGTGTAGTTTGACTAATCAGTTAGTTACTCGAGCTGCTTCAACTTTCAAGACATTTCGAATGGCAAAAGCTGGTCTTCTTAAGATTATTAATGATGTTGATTCAAGTTTGGAAAACAAAATTATTACCGGACAAAGTAGGGTGTCCAAATCTATTGTTCCTCAAAATATTTTATCTAGAGTGGTAGATGCAGCTGGTGATACATCTAATGAGATTACAATAAAAGGACTGAAGAAAAAAGAAAAGAACGTGGTTACGTCTGGAAAAAGATTAAGAAGTGGACTCGAGATAAGCACACGTGGAAAGAAACAAAAGAGTCTATCTAACTCGTTACCTGGTTCTCTAACTCAACCGTCACAGGTACATGGATGTCTTTTTAAGTTTTGTGTGTTACTAATATATTCTTTTTATTATATAATTATTCTCATATAATAATTTAATCTT
>JBBMKE010307827.1:0-11585 GCA_037834125.1 Lippia alba | reverse complement strand
AAGTGGGTTGTGGCTCAATCCGCAGCAAAGATAACCGATAAGGTCATCCAAGACTTCCTATGGCGCAACATCATTTGCATGTTTGGCGTGCCAAGAGTCCTCATCTGCGATAACGGGACTCAATTCCAAAGCGCAAGGACTAGGTCGTACTGTACAGACATGGGTATTAGCCAGAGATTGGCTTCCATAGGCCATCCTCAAGCGAATGGGCAGGTCGAAGTAACCAACTACATAATCATCCAGAAGCTGCAGAGACGCCTGGAAGCCAAGAAAGGTGTCTGGGTAGAGGAACTTGACGGTGTTCTCTGGGCTTACAGGACCACCCCAAGGACTGCTACGGGTCTAACCCCGTTCACCATGGTCTATAGCTCAGAATCAATAATCTCCGTGGAGTTGCTGCACCAAACGGCCCGCATCGCCAACTATCAACTGGCAGAAAATACAGAGGATCGTGCCCACGAGCTGGACATGGTCGAAGAAATCTGACAGAAGGGTTACCAACGCTAGCAACAGTACAAGGCCATGGTCGCCAGAAGCTATAACAAAGGTGTCCGACCCAGAGCTTTCTAAATAGGCGACTTGGTACTTAGAAAAGTTGAAGTCACCAAACATGTGGGTAAACTACAGCCCAACTGGGAAGGTCCTTACCGCGTGTCCGAAGTAGGCTGCAATAAGGCCTACCACTTGGAAGATATGGAAGGCAATCCCATCCCCAGATCCTGGAATGCACCCAATCTGAAGAAATTTTATGTTTAAGTTGCATCCCCCTTTGTAAATCTTCATGCTTGTATGCCGTTTCAATAATGGAATAGGTTCCCAGTCAATCTGGAACCCTTTTGTCTTAATTAAGGTTAAACCTTTTAAGGTCGATCAAGTCAATCCGGGCTCGCCTATTAATTCAGTCAATCTGAACCCGTTCCTAAAGTTCTAAGTGTCATTACACTTATTAACTTAGAGTTCTGTTAATCATGTCGTGAATCTCATTAAATGATCTAAGTGTCTAATCACTTATCATTTGAAAGTTCAGAGCACGCCAATAATCGAAAAATGACCTAGTGCTTTGGGTCAGTATCGAGCCACAAGTTGTGCGAAAATTGAAAATAACTTTTCATTAAAGAAAAACGGGCTAAGCCCGAAATTACAATGCATGAGGGTCCAACCCCCTGATAAAAATAAGAACTTGAAAGCTAAAAAAGTTAAAAAGATGGATCAAGGTGCCGGTGCTTCGGTCTCGTCAGAAGGCGTTGGGGCTCGGATGTTCAAAGGCTGTGGGTCTTCGACCTCGATAGGAGCTGAAGAACTCTGACCCACCACTTGAGCAGCTTCGTTCCCAGAATCGGAGCCAGTAGGGACTCTAAGTATAGGAAGCCGCAGAGCAGCCATCACCTCGGCACACTTATCGATGTTCCCACTGCTCTCAACTTTGAGGCATTCCATCAACTGCTTTCGTACTTCCTCCAAGCTCTGCCACGCAGGTAGCTCCAGATTCTCCACGGTCGCCTGCTTCCCATCGGCCTTCATGTCGGCCCAAGCAGTGGCCCAGCCGAAAGGAACCTTCGACCAGTCTGTCTCCTCCTCTTCCTCCGCGACCTCCGTTGGAAATGCGACCGCCAGCCTATCCTCTTCTTCGATCAGAGGCTTTTCCCTGTCCATTGCTTCTTCGAGAGGTTTTAGCCGGCTGTTGAACTCTTCCGGCAACACCCCGGAGTGGAACGGAGCCGCCAAACTAATTTTCTCGGTGTCTAAGAGCAGCTCGTGGAGAATAGAATGATGTCGGTGCACTTGTGACAGACACTTGTAGAACCCGAAGTCTATGTCATTGACTATTAAGGTCCCTCCAACCGTCTCAAAGACGTCTAAGTTGATGAAGTCCCAGACCGCTTTGTCCCGGATCGATGGCACCAGCTTTTTAATACTCCAGAACGAGTATTCGATCCCCGTAGTCCCGACCGGCGTTATACCCCATGAGCCAGCCCTCGTCTTTCCCTACTTCGCGGGCCCTTTTACATGTTTTTTCCTGTTCTTTCTCCTTGCTATCGAGAAGGCTGCATGTCCAGGCCAGCTCCAACTCCATCATTTCCTGCTTCTCTCGGAGGGTCGCCAACTCGACCCCCAAGCTCGACTTCTCCGCGGTCGAAGCTTGGAGTTGCTCATTCAGATCATTCACGACGGCCTCATAGTCGGCCTGCAACTCCTCCAGCGCCTTCTTTAAATGCACACATTCGTCTCTCCAACTCTGAGTGTCCAAGACAGTGGCACGCTCGGACAACAACTGACTTCGGGCCTTGCGGTTGAACTTGTTCCACTTGGCGAGATGGTAGAGTCGGACAGAGGCCTGCAACAATGAAAGGCAACGCATTAGTAAAGGAAAACAAGGAAAGTACCAAGAGGGAATGAGGATCTGAGTCACTTACCGCCGCATGGAGTCCGGCAGTGTTCCAGACCAACTTAGCGTCATCCTCCTTCGCTAGCTCAGCGTGATCCGCAGAAGTTTACAAAGCGTAGTAACATGCCGATAATGCATCCAGGTCGACCGGGTCGGTCGCGATCCTCCTCTCCTCGCTCTCTGGGTTCCGCTCGGAGATATCAAAGGGGTACCTCGGGCCCGCGAACTGGGGGAGGTTGACTATCTCATCGTACTCGTTCGGAAGCATTTGAAACTCCAGGAGGGCTGCGGACCAATACGCCGGAACCTTCAGTTTGGCCCGACGACCCCCATCCTCTTGGATCACAGTCGCGGGCCGACCCGCCCCTTCCTCCCTGGCTTTCTCTTTTCCCTTTTCCTGCCCTGCGGCCTTCTTCGCAGCGGCACTGTCTTGCACGGTGGCCTTCCTCTTCGCAGTACGGCGACCCGGGGTACGTCTTCAATATTGGGGTCCGCCACAGGTTCATCTTCTGATCCGGGAGCCTCAGCGATCTCCACAGTCATTCCCTTCTCCCGCGGCTCTTTTGAGCCACCCCCTATGCCAACAACCGTTTTCTCCTGCTGCGCGGTCGGTGAGATGATGCCATCCCAGCGTTGTCCAGTGACCTGGCTCAGTTCTTTAATGCGGGCGAGGGTATGAGTCTCCGATAGCCCTTTATGGAGCGCAACCTGGTCCGCCGAGAGCACCTCAACTTGCTCTCCTGCCGCAAACTTCTTCTTCAATTCCTTCTCCCTCTGCTGGGTTTTGCGCTTAGCGGCTTTGTCCCTCGCAAGCGTCATGATCGTACCTGCACAAGAGAAGTAGGTCAGACCCAGAAGAAAGCAAACAAATGATGGAAGTTAAAAGAAATGAGTGTAATTGGGGAAACGTGCTTGGCTTGGAAAGATCCACTATGTCATCACCAATCTTAATCTTCCCGTGCCTCACTCTCCCTGGGCCAGTCCCAAACTTTGGAGTAAGAGGGAGTTGGTGAACATATCCCTATCCAAGGGAGTCATCCATTTCAGAGCTGTCATCAGCTTGTTGGACCAGGTCACTCGCCCCTTATCCAACCCTGTCACCTCTACATTGTTCCAGGAGGTGTGATCCAAACTGTCCATCCTCCCGGAAACCTAACAAACACCCACTTGGTTTTCCAGTCGACACTGTGCGAGGTCTTGGGTGAATCAAATAGCTTACACCCCGCCCGAGATTGGAATTTCACGAACCCCCTACGGTTAGGAGAGGCAGCAGCATCGACCGAAGCTGAGAACAGTTCAGCAAAGTGCTCTACGCTCTCGGTCTGACCCAAAAACTTCATCAGTACTCAAAAAGCCATCACCATGGTATGCCCGTTGGGAAGTAGTTGCACCGGGCTTATCTGCAGAGCGTTGAACAACTCGACCTAGAATGACGACAGAGGCAATCGAAACCCGTACTCAATGGCCTGCAGGGATATGGCGATGCACCCCGCCGGGGGAGCTCCCATGTTCTGGGTCGGTTTAGGGATAATCACGTTGCATTTGTTCTTTATCTTTCCCCACCCGGTCAAGCGATTCTCCATCGTATCTCTCTCTGACTTCCTGACGTCAGCCCTAAACTCGTGATAATACTTCACCATCTTTTGCGCCCACTTCTTCTTCTGGCCCACTCTCTTCCTCGAAGGCACAACTTCAACCTCCGATCCAGATCCGCTCCCTACGGACATCCGCTCTATCTCATCCGCGAATGCTTCCAACCCTGGGTCCTCCTGCGTCTGAGCATGCCCACTCCCCGAGGCTTCCTCCCTACCCTCCTCCGGTGCTTGAGCCCCGAATGCCGTCGCTCTCTCCACAAACTCTCTCTGATCTCGGAGTTCGTACACGTAAAACTCCGAACGGTGGGTACTCTTGGTACGGGCCATGTGTCCAATGATGGAAATGGAAGAAGTAAAGAAGAGAGAAAAGGAAGAAGATCTGGGGAAGTTAGTGCGTACCTTGGGAGATTTCTGAGATAATATGCAAAGTGCTCTATGAATTCTCTCTCTATTTGCTATGATGTTTTGTCAAGCAAGTGGGAAAAGAGGGGAATTTGGCCTAAGTCCCCCTTTTATAGATGACGATTAGGTACTGAGGAGACCCCTCCTTCAATCGTGGCCCTCCACGATCTCTTGCCTCAACCGTTACTCGCTAGGGATTTGCGCACATTCTGCCCCAGAAACGGTTGCATTTAATGCTCCATGAAGAGGCGTGCTAAGCACGATCTGTTTTCAAAAAGCAATCATTAAAAAGAGGCGGCCAAAAGCTTGGTGTTTCCCGCCCACACCATCAATGCCGCACACGTGGCACCCCACTTGTGTTTTCAACTCCCGACCCCCGTCGGTCGGAATCACCTCGCTCGGTCAGGCCCCGCTCGATGGCCAGCTGGTCGAAACAAACCCACCGGATCGGGGCCCCGCTGCCTCCGAGGCCCTAATCACAAAGTCCACTGGAACATAAATGTACCAACGGACTCGGGGGGAGAAAGGGAGAAATCGGTTCCCCCGCGTGGCCAACTCAGCGCGCGCCACGTGGTCGTTGACAAGGACACAGGGGCGACCCAGAATTTTGACCCTGAGTCAATCTCGTCATCGACCCACCCCTTGGAGAATTTGCCGAACCTTATACCTCACGTGACTGGCGTTCGCGACCCAGCTTCCACGCTCGACCGGGCTGGACGGTCGAAACTGACCCGCAACATTCCGTACGTGAGCATTAAATGCAGATTCCCTCCGCCATCACGCGCATTAAATGTGGCCTCCCAAGGATACTGTTACGGCGTGGCTGCAGAGAAGGTACAATGCTTTCCACCAGAAAGTACTGTTCCGGTCACCATCTCAGCCCACCTTTAGCAGACCAAGATCCACACGGGGAGGTGTCCTCGCACACAGTGATCACCTATATAAGTCATCTCTCCCAGAGATGGAGGTAAGCTTTTTCTGCGCGAACTGAACTCCTTCACTCTCTCACACTCTCTTGCATTTTTGACCCAGAACTAGTCCCTGACTTGAGCGTTGGAGTGCCAAAAAGGGTCCCCCCCACATTCCCCTTTTTTGCCTTTGAGTTCACGTTTGTTCATTCCTTTTCAGCTAAGGAGAACTTCAGAGCACTTCCACGATACAAATTCTTGGGTGAATACGGAGTCTTAATCCACCGTCCAGCACATAGCCAGATTTCGACACGATCAATATATAAGTCGCGACTAAATTTTAGTTCAATTGTAAATGATTTTGGTCTCATGTTTGAGATTTGTAAATGAGTTTGAATTTGATCCTAATATTAGTTGCCTATGTAACGTTTAATCTTTTCATTATTTTTATAAAACAATCAATTGAACTAAATGAAAACATTTGAAAATAAAAGCATTTAAAAATAAGCTCATAGTTGAATCTTCTAAAATATAAGTATTTAGTTCATTATTACTTTTATTCAACTTTAAGATATTTCCTATTTTTAGTATTCAAACTTTTTATGACGTTAATTTTTACCTTAATCCTCAACAAAATATAAAACTTTACAAATTCGATATCTTTATTTTTTATACAAAATAAATTGAAAAACAATTAAAATCTACATATATATAGACTAAATAAAACGTAATTACCTAATGGCCTAACTAAACTTTATGCCTAATATTTCACATAGGTATTGAGATTTAACTTTTAAGAATGTCTTAAAATCGCTACTTTGATAACGCGTTTCTAGTAAAGTCGGCGTTCCACGAATCTTGTTATACGCATATACTGATGAACAGTCGAAGCGCAGCTCTTTCACTGCAATTTGATCTCAAGCTCGACGGATACCGATTTAGAATTCTCCCGGTGAGTTTCATACCATTTTCCGTTCAAATTCCATTACGTTTCTGCTGCAAAATCGTCTGAGGTTGCGCGATTAATGTAATGCTGTACTTGATGGGTTTGGTGTGGGTTTAGCGAGATCGAAAACATTGGTATTACAATTAATGGTTAATTTTTGGTTTTAGCTTTCAAATTTCTTCGAATTTTTTGGTGGATTCTGGATTTGATTATGTTTTCAGTGTAAATCCATTTGTTTATGCTACAATTGCATGCTCCTGTTTGCTGCCCATTTCTGATTGGCGATTGTTTTCTAGGGTTTGTAGCTAGTTGCTGTTGTTATTCTTGTTTTTGGTCTTTGGGGCGTGTGTGTGCGTTATTGTGTGTATTGCTATAGCTATGCGTAGCTTTGTGTGTACTGCATTGTATATGTTGAGTTTTGTGGAAGAAAATTGGTGGAGTAAAACTGTGATTTCTGGTTGATGGGCATTTAGAATACAATTGATTGAAACATGTGAAAGCAAATGATTGGGGGGTGGGAGGTGAAGCTTCCGATACGTTTATTTAGGGTTGACTAGCTAGGTTGCTTGCTCACTGTTATTGAGAATTCGTGCGTATAAGTTGCATCTGCCCATTAATTCTCAGGCCTTTCGCCCTTGTGGTTTGACGAGTTTTGTGTTGTTTGATTTCTATGGTTTGCAGTGTCATATCAATCAGATGGCTGCAGCTGGGAGTTCTATGCTATACTCTTTTCTTTTATTTATTGGCACTCTTTCACTACAAGAAATATACAGAGCACAATTAGCTTCCTCGGAGTTGTTTACCATTCTTGGAGGATTTACTAGCGCTCTCATATTCCTGATGCTGCTGACTGTAAGAGAACTCGTCTTTTCATCAATCCTTCATAATATACTAATATAGTTATAACCTTCTAGTGCTTTAAGCCTATATATTTTGTTCTGGCCCATGAGGTATTCTATTGAACGATCACAGTTTTTCTTTACACTCAGAATCTTATCTTTTACTTTGTTAACTTTACCAATTAGTCGTAAGGTGGAACTTGCGATACAGTTCGATCTTGTATGCATGTTTCATTTGAGTAGCTGAAGCATTTTTGATACGATTGTTGTGGATGCCTGTGACGTGCATTTTCTATGTCCAGTTTATTGGCAATTACCAGGAAACATGTGGTGTCAGGACAGGATGGGGTGCTGGTAAGTGCGGACATTCTCTTGAGATATTTCATTCATTTATTTACTTGTTTCAGAGTTTAAGAAGGATCAAACATTGTTCAGTTACTTTTACCTTTCTTTTCCGGATGGAGCACCACGTTTAATTTGTTTGGCAAAAAGGGTTGCACCTGTGTATAAAAATTAATAACTCGAATACTTACTAGTTACTAATAATCTGTAACAGGACAATTCTGTAACAATAGTTTGATCCTCAAATCTTTTCTGGAAAGGTCTGTTCTGTTATTTTCTGTCGTAAGCTCTGATAGCTGTTTAAGATAATGATGTTTCTGTGTAGAAATCAGAATGCTTCCATATGCTCCTCTTAGCTCAGATACTATCTGAAAACATTTAAGAAATGCTAACATTGACGTTTCATCTGATTTATCTGATTTAATGCCGCTAAAGCTGCAAAACAAATGCAATTTTACCTGATACTTTAACGAGATTGAAGTTGTGATTCATTATTGTACTAAATTATGCTTCGCCTTTTTGTTGTAGTTATAATTGCAGAACTAGTAGCGCTTATAGCTGCTGGCACTGTTCATCGTGTCTGCATCACAACCTGGTATGCTATCGTCATTTCTGCCTTACTCGTCATTATAGTTTTGAAAACTTTTACCTTACTGAAAAAGTGCACGAATACGCAGCTTTCTGTTTTCTGCGGGACTGCTATACGAGGTCAACAAACTCTCAGGAATGACTGAATCTAAAGCCAAAAGGTTTTGAGTGGAAATCAAGGTTCTTTAGAAGAAAATCTGCTTTAGAAAAACCATCCTTTTTCTCATATCATCAAGTGGGTACTTCTTATCTAAGAGTTTTATATGGTTACAAGCGCGTCGACGTGCAAGCTTTATATGTACTCTAACTGTATACCCTATTAGAGCCAGTGATCCATCACTTCTTTTTGGTTGCTGGAGATAGCAGGAGCCTCCATTGAGACATTTTATTATCTTGTTAAATTACTATACTTCGTTTCGTTCGAACAAACACTTTTAAGCTGACTTATTGAACTGTTGAAGTTCATCCGAACTTGAAGCTGTTTAACAGGTGATAATTCTTACATGGACTGGGTTTGGACTCAGAAGTACGCATCACATGTTTCACATTGTGACATGTTTTCAATTCATATGAAAGGAAAATAATATTTGGACATATGTAGCAGAATTAATGGGTTTCAAGAAAATGATTTCCCAAAAGTCCATGATGCAGAATGCTGATTGCATGCAGTGCAATGTGTTCAAATGTGACATTAACTTAGCTATGCCGAGATGTCCCGCCCTTGATGTGCCTGCAGTTCGACGAGCGGATTGGTTTATGTGGTCAACAACTGATGTTCTGCAATAATCATCCGTGAATGTCGTGTAGTCTACGGTGGATGTATTGTTAAAATTTAATACAACAATAAATTGAATAGAAATGCATATGATATTTAGTGGTATCCTAAATTGATTAGAGGTCGAATCCATTCAAACCACTAATGGAAAAATTAATACAACATTAAATTAAATAGAAATATAATATTTAGTGCTATCCTAAATTGGTTAGAGGTGTTCTGACTTCTGTTCGAATACGCACTATAAAATTTTCTAAATGTCATGTTCTATTATTGTTATGAACAATATTATTGGAGATCTATCTATTTTTCACCTAAAAATTTGCTGTATCCAATTATTCATCACCTTTCTCAATTATATCGAATCATTTAAAGCCAATTATTATATAAGTAAACAAATTACAAAACACGCGTTTCCAATTTCAACGCGTTCTGACACATGACTTTCACTCTATTTGATCAATTTATGGATAAGATAAAGGGGTTCTTTTATAAAACTTGTTATGAATTGAAAAATATTTTATTTGTTCCTTAATTTTAAAATTATTTATCTTCACTTTTCAGATGAGAATTATAATTTTTATTTATTTTTTATTTTATCCCGCATATATAACATATTGCGATTTACGTATGCGATATTGCGATTTAAACACGCGATTCCTGGATATTTATACGTAGTATCAAAACTTAAGAATCGCATATTTAAGTCGTAATATTGCATACTTAAATTGCAAAATGTTGTATGTGTTGTACAAAATGAGGAGTGAATGAAAATTATAATTCTCATTTGAAGAGTGAAGAGTAATAATTTGAAAATAGAGAGCAAAAAATTCGAATCCACAATTATGAATTTTTCGGGAATTCTCAATATATATATATATATATATATATATTTATTATTTTTGTGTGTGTGTGTCTTTAACCGAGTCCAAACTCCAAACGTACAAGTCATGCACAGCACCCGCCTCGCTGGGAGCTGATCCATCTCCCACCTCACCAAGACACCAACCCCAAATCTCTCTCCCGTCTCTCTCTCTCTGAGAATCTTTCTCTGCTGGAATTTTGGCACAGCATTATTATCTTCCCACCACCGACACTTTCCCGAGAGAATTTAGCCTCTGCAAATTTTTGGGAATTTCTTTTGATTTGATTTGATTTCATCCTCTATACGCGATCTTCGATCCTGTAAAATCGTTCGTATTTATACGTAAGATCTCTCTGCTTTCTGCTTCATCGCTATTTCTGCCGTTCTAATTTTGTTTTCGCGTGTGCGCATCGGAATTTGATTGCCGGCCGTAGCTGAATTCGGGTAATTTGGGGAGGATGGATGAATTTGGAGTTTTGGTTGAGAGTATTGGGTTCAGGGCGCAGGGGAAATCAGCTCCCATGGCGAAATTGAAGCCCAAACCTAAATCACAGTTCACGACACATAATACGGCGTCGTTTCAGGATTCGTATTCCTTACCGGTGGACGAGCTGGATGGGATTTTCCGATCCAATGCTAGCATCGGTAAAACTCGGCAGCCCCAGTATACCATCGTTGATGATGATATTTTCGGCGGGCCAGTATCGGGCTCGAGCCAATATGGGGGCATTGATTTGGATTCCGTGTTTAGTAGCTCGAGCAATGGTAATAATCTGAATACGAGGAAGTCTGGAGGTGTTGATGCATATGATGATTTGCTGGGTTCAAACTCGAAGCAGGCAAGTCCTGTTGATGATTTGCTTGGGAGTTTCGGGCAGAATTCTAGAGGGAAGCAGGAAAAGAAGGTGCCTGGATTCGATGATTTGATTCCGGGATTCGGAGGAGCTAGCCCCTCAAAGGCTGAGTATGTATTCAACGTACTTGAATTTTTTGAATTGATATTTGATTTTTGTCATATTATTTATATAGCAATCTGCATGTTTCTTTCAATTTTTTGGTAGAGGATTTAGAAATGCTAATTTTGTTTGGTGGAAGATTTAGAAATACTAAGCTATTATCTCTGAGTTTTATGTTACAATGGTAGTTACTGAGGATTGTATTTGGATATTAGGAGCTTGTGATGAATACATATAACTTGCGTTTGAGTTATCCTTAGCTCTTATATTGCTTCTGAACATTGTGGTGTTGGGTTTAAGAAGATTCACTGTTATTTGTATTTTGTCCTAGTGTTGGTGTCATTTCAATTCATTATTTTGTTTAGTGGACTTTAAATTTGTGTAAAGACAGCTTATTTTAGTTATCTTTGACAGAGTATACTCTGATACGAACATCTCTCGAGAGTCAAGTGGACGTCCATCTAGATCTAGCTCACCTGTTATTGATGATCCTTTCTCAATCTTTGAATCATCTACAAATCAGTCAAATGCCTCCTGGACATTTGATGGGCCCTCTGACCAAAATACAAGAAAAGGTTCATTTCCTTCTTCGATTGATGATCTGGATGATTTCGTCATGGGTGGGGCCAGGAGTGGTTCAAAAGTCGATGCACAAAGAAACACTGCTACAAAACCAAGTTCAGGAAGAAGTTCAAATGTGATCGATGACCTGGATGATTTCGTCATGGGTGGGGCCAGGAGTGGTTCAAAAGTCGTTTCACAAAGAAACACTGCTAAAAACCCAAGTTCAGGAACAAGTTCAAATGTGATCGATGACCTGGATGATTTCATCATGGGTGGGGCCAGGAGTGGTTCGAAAGTTGATGCACAAGAATACACTGCTAAAAAACCAACTTCAGGAAGAAGTTCGAATGTGTTTGAGAGTGCCAATTTTGTGGATGATATTTTTGGTGGTCAGCAGAACAATGCATCAAGACCTAGAT
>JBBMKE010307611.1:0-13618 GCA_037834125.1 Lippia alba | reverse complement strand
CCACTGAACAAGAAAGTGAGCTGCCATGGCGAAGCTGTTTCACATTCGTCGTGTTCATTTACTGATTCACAGCTTTTCGGGTGTAGTTTTGAGGAGGCCGCCGTTAGCGTTAGTACCAACATTCCCTATTTACAGAAAATAAAACTAGTTATAAGACTAGCTGAAATTTTTTTCGACGAAACGGAAATTTTAGTTATGAATCAATTCGTGGATAGTTACTATTAGAATTGGGGATAATTACGCTTGAGTTATGGCCAAAATAGGAATTTCCGTCAGATTTGAGAAATTACAAATTCTCCTAAACCATCATCTCCACCATTAAATTTAATTGAATGTTTGATTTACTATTTTATTCCTTATATGCTGAAATTCAGGGATATATGTAATAAAGAACCCAATTGTAACAGGATTAAAATAAGTATTGAAATTTTTTGGATTGATGTAAGTATTTGAGTTTTGTGTCTACCAATCATATTTTATGTTATTTTTTTTAAAGAATCTTATTAATGATATTCTAATATTTCTATGATAAACGATTAAACGAATTTAATAATTAAAGTATATGAATGCCTAATATTTTCTTCTAGATATTGGGCATGCATATTTATATTGAAATACTATTCATTATATCTAAGGTAAGTGCATTAGAGATCACCAATGTTTGAAATATTTGTTTAAATAGTTCTGACTTCTGACACATATTTATGTAAATTTAATGCATCGATTGATGTTGGTAAATTAACTATGGTTTTTTGTTCGAGTAAAAATTTATTATTTCAAATGAACAAAGTTTAAATTTACTTATAATGTAAACTTTATAAATTGTTTTATTATATTTCATAAAAATAAATATGCATGCATTATCTATTTTAATCTATATTTATATGCAAAATATAAATATTAGATTAAATTGCAAATTTTTAAATTAAAAATATACAAATTTAACTAACATTACAAATGTATTCTTACACTAATATGATTGATTTTCTTTTGCACCCCAAACTTTGGGTTGTTTTGTACTGTAGTATCCAATTTTTAAAATTTTACACTTTAGTATTCAACCTTTGAATTTTGTTGCACTTGAGTACCAGATTTCAAATCCAGACAATAAGAAAATGACACGTGTCATTTTCTTAATGGTCAGATGCACTTACGTGTAACAAAATTTAAAGGTTGGGGTCTTAAAGTGTAAAATTTTAAAAATTGAGTATTAAAGTATAAAACATCACAAAGCTTAGGGTGAAAAAAAATATTAATCCTTTAATATTATTACAATATACTTCCAATGATAAAATTGAAATCTTTAAAATTAATATTGTTGATGTCATCAAAACTTAACATAGTTACTAACGACTGGGGGAACTAGTAAGGAGGATATGAACCTCAAGGGAGTTTTCGTGATTTTTCAAACCTTAATGAGGGAGTTTGTAATTATCCTGTAGAATTATTCGTACCAGGAAAGAGGATACGGACGAGAAGCCGATCGCCTTATACCGACCAAAGTAAGTGTCGGAAAGAAAAGCGCCGATCAACGTTGCAAAGTTGCAGGTTCCATTGAAGATATTAACAAAGTTCGTAGCTGTAATAGACTTCATGTTGAATACTGTTGTTAGATACACTAACATATTAGACGATGATCCAATTGTTCCCAGTTTCTCAAATGCTTCATTACCTATTCAATTACACCAATAAAAATTTAAGAAACCATAACACAACGATACGAAAGTGTTCAGTATCCAGCATGGTTTAGCGTACAAATCGTGAGTTTGAAGGATCATCTCTATACTAGGCTTCTGTACTATCCGAACTGAGAGAAAAAGAAAACTACGAAAAGGTCTAGTATGCTAGTAGTATGAAATTAAATTACCTATGATAAAAGGCATGGCTTTGACTCCTCTATAGTTTGGCTCTTTTTTGGTTGCAGAGAGCTCGTCATTCTTCTCCATGGAGAAAACTACTTTTCTTGGGTCTCAATGTTAATCAAATGACACAAGAGAAGTAGTACAACGCTAATGTCTATTTGTAAGGGAGAAATTTTTGTGTGCATAACTAGTCAGTTATTTAATTACCGAACACGTTAGTGATTAGTGACTAATCCAATTTGTTCGCCTGAATTATGTTACAAATTCTCCTAAACCATCATCTCCTCCATTAAATCCAATTATAAGTTTGTCAAACGTTGGTAAGGCATTTGACATTTCATGATAACGTTAGTTATATGATAATATGAATGTAAGACCATCGAGTAGTGTAGCTCAGCAGTCCGGCGCTATGCTAGCTTAACCAGATGTTTCGAGTTCGAGTCTCTGGAAACGCAGCTACCATTGGCAGGGAGAGCTTTACATCTTAAGTGGTCCGTCACGGCTCGACCCATAGAAATAACAGGTTTAAAAAATAACAATTATCGTATTAGACACTTGTGTTAGATATCAGGTGGAAGCAGTTGTAGATTAGTAAATACAAAAAGAGAAAATTTTGATTTCATTGCGTCCGTATCCGCTCGGGAGACAACTAATTAGCTTACGAGGACAAAATTAGCTGAATAAAATATGGAAGAGTTAGTGGTAGTGATGGAGCCTCTCCTAACAACCATGAATGATTTCAGAAATATATTTGCTAGTTTCAAACTTATAGATACCTCGATAAGATATTTACTTACTTTCTTGATTTACTAGTAATGTTGGCGTACACTCAACGTTCTTTAATAAGTCTTTCTGATTAAACTTTTATGACTAAAAAAATTGTAATGAATTACAACACATTTAGAATTTTTTTATAGCTCATTTATATAGTTCGAACAGATCGGACTACTAAGGTATAAAATTGGTCCTACTAATGGTTGTTACATTTTCAGAAGTTCGAACATGAAACCTTTGACAGAACTAAAATAATGTCAGACCATTAAGATAAATCACTTGATGCATTTAAAGATTGTATAGAGCAGAGGTTCTCTATTTCTGATATGGTTGGAGAAACATATACCGGAACACATACGGTACGTATTGAAAATCTTGGTTGACATATCAAAAGTTGCCCACGTTGTCTCATTACTGTATAATAAGGATGCATAAGTAATCCCGTTTAGAGTCAAAGTTGGGGTTAATCATGTAATGATTGATGCAGAATTGAACCCGTTTAAACGTTTAAATAAAAGATTTGATTTCCAAATCCCGAATTAAAGGCTTTCACAAGTAATAGAAAAACAATTGGAGGGGAAGAGAATAATCCAGAGTATCAACCTTTAAGAGGGACTTCGATTGGCCTGGGATAGGCGTTATGAGAAGATTGAAGTCGAGAGTGATTCAGAAAGGGCAATTAAGCTGATAGAAGAAGAAGATACGAGGGAACACCCTCTCGGGCCTCTCATAGAGGAATGTAGAGCGCTGATTCGGCGACCTTGGTTCTGCACTTTGAAGCATGTTCTTAGGGAAGGGAATGATTTGGCGGACAAGATTGCCAAGAAAGTCCAGGCGATGGAGGACTTAGCCTACTGGACTTCTCAACCCGCTGACCTGATGTAGGGGCTGAGACTTAGCTGTTGCACCAAAACAAAAAAAAAACACCAAAAAAATCCTTGAACAGAATTGCGCTTTATATACCCAACATAAGAAATAAATACATTTTACTACTCTGCATCTAGACTTAATTACAATACAGTCCATTATTTTCGAAAAATTATATTTTAGTCCCTAACTTTAAGAACTGTTTGTGGTCTTTAGGGTTCCGTTATTTCATTCCAAAAGTACCTTTAATTTGTTGTTAAATTCATAATTTGTAGCGATAGTTTTGTTTGTTTCTGTAAAAATTTTATGGAAGATTTTATAATTTTGGTTATATATATATATTACAAATTCTGTTAAGGGACTTCAAGCCAAATAAGATTTATAGGGACTAATGTAATTTTCCGATAATAATAAACTGCATTGTAATTAGACCTAAATACAAAGTAGTCAGATGTTGACCCATAAGGTAATGTATAAGAAAAAGAAAAACCAACAAACAGATTCTAACAATGTTACCCCTTTGGAACCTAACAAGTCACAAGAATCACTGATCCTTTATTTAATGATGACTTAGTGTTTCTTATAAAAATTTAAATGAGACAAAACTTAGACATGTTAATAGTCTGAATACTGAGATTATTTTACGGATTCCTTAAGAAAGAAACTGAGCATTGGAAAGAACAAAAGGCACTCAACATTCACAAGCGGAAGCCATCTTTCAAAGGAGAAAAAGTTCTTCCATCAAAAAGTCAACTGGCTTTTTGCATCTCTGCTTATATTTTTGAACGTTTAAAAAACTATACTATCCGCTTGTTTCCAGGAATGGAGACTAACTTTGGTACCTGCTTCAAGAAAGAAAAGTTGAAGCTATGCTTTAAGAACCTCAAACAGTGTGTCTTTCAAAATTCAAAATAAAGGCAAAGCCCAACGTTTCTCTTGAGCCTACTTTTAAAAGAGGATGAGGATGTTGTTTGTTAAGAATTCCAAGGTTTGGGAAAAGATTTTATTTACTGTATTTTCTGTAATACAATGTACAAAGTGGGGTATATATGTTACATGATAAGTCTAATGTTAGCCTCTGGAACTAAAGGCTAGATTTATGTATTTTTGATTAATGACAATTTAAATATAAGGCTTTAAATTAATTGCACTTAAATTATTCTAATATGTGATTATGTTATTGTGCCTAGCGTCTTTATTTCAGGACCAACATACTTGGACCACTATTTTTATGACTGTTGGGGAAGATGAGCGGACCACTCAAATGGATGCCTTGGAAAGAGTTCATTTCAAATTCGAAAAGAAAGGCATGCAACGGTCATTTTTAGGAGCTTATAAAAAGATATTTGTACTGCTCATTTGAGGATTAACTCATGCAATAAAGTTTCTAATCCTTCCTATTGTATTATTTGTTAATGGAAGCACATGACCGGAGATGGTGTATTCTCATAGTATTAGGCTTGAAATAGTATGGATAGGTCATAGGAGTGATTGAGATGAGTCCCTGAAACTTGACTACGGCATTAATAGTATACCAGCGTCTCATGCGAGGCTTGACCTTTGGTACAATTGTTACCAGGCGTTCCGATGGGGCTTGACCTTTGGTGCCAGTACCGGACGTTCTAGTAGTATTCCTTTGTATTCACTACAAAAAAAATCATTTTTCGTGACAATTTGTTGTGATGAAAAATAATAGCGTCATAATAAATAACACTATAGCGACGATCTAAAAGTTTGTCCCACAAAATAAACTTTAAGAGATAAATGTTTTATATGTCACGAAAGACTTTATTTCATATGACAAAATTTAATATTCGTCACAAAATATCTAGACATATGTCGCGATAAATTGTACAATGTGCGGTGACAAATTAGTTAACCTCTTGTGACGAAATGTTTTATCACCTATGTATCATATATATGAAAAACTATAGGTTTGTCACAAGAAATTATTTTGTTGCGACAAAAAATAATATCATCATATAAAGTGTTGTTATTTTATAAATAATTTGCATGTGACAACTTATAATAGTCACTATAGAATTATGATATCATGACAAATTTTTTATCGTCACAATAGGTCATTTGTGGTGACAAAATTAATTATTGTCATGTTAAATATTTTTGTTTTATATAAAATTTTAATTGTGACAAGTTCTATTGTTACCATAGAAATATAATATTGTGGTAATGATTGATTGTCGCAATAGTTAGTTTTATTGTGACAAAATGTAATATTGCCATATAAAAGTTTATTATTCTAAAAATTATTTTGTTATGATATATTCATATTGTCATAATAGAAATATATTATGTTATTGTCATAAAAATTTTCTTTATTTGTAACAAAAATATATATTGTCATACTAGATTTTAAACAAACTCTTAAGTACTACAAGAAAATAATTAAAAATCGAATATAAATATGATTATATTTAATTTAAATAATCATATATTTTGAAATTTTATTTTTTTAACTTATAAAACAAAAATATTTACATAATTAATTAAAATTAGTTCATGAATATATTTCATTGTCATTAAATATATTAAAAGACATAATGATAATATCAAATTAGTTGTCCAAACTGGTTGGGAGTCAGTATTCTTTCTTGGAGACCCGAGTTCGATTCCCCACTAACGCATTTAATAAAAATAATTAATTCTCGCGTTGGTTCGTGCTTAGCTCGATGGATTTGGTGTTGGCTAGTTCGATGGGTGGGTGTGGTTCGTGTCGAAGGGTTGTTCGTGTCTCATAAATAAATTTTTTATTTTTTTAATAGAACATGATGTTGTGACAAAAGTATTTGTCATAAATAAGTGGTCATTTGACCGGGCTTTTAGTACAAAAATATTTATCATAATAAGTGGTCATTTGATCGGACTTTTAGTGACAAAATTGAATTGCAGTGACAATACATATATGTTGTTGTGACAATATGTTTGTCGCAAGAATGGAGTTTATCGTGACAAAAATATGTTTGTCACAAACCTATTGTGATGAACGTAGAAATTGTCGATGGGACTTTATAGACGGGCCTGTTGTGACAGAGATTGTGACAAAAATAATTGTCACAATAGATCTATTATAACAAAATTGTCATATATCGCGACAAATTATTTTGTCACAAAAAAGTATTTTTTTGGTAGTGACCTAATCAGATCCCAACTTGGACACCACATCAAAAATGTTCACATATGGACAGGCTTATGACATGAATGCCTTAATTGGCAAATCAAACATATTTTATTTCTTCCAAAACAAATTATCTTTAAAATAAGATGTATGATGCCATACAATCATTATGTTTAAAATGTAACATTTTTTAACAAAATAATGGTGCATGATGAACTAGACAGTGATTTGTTCTCGTTTATGTGGGCGTTTAACTTAAAAGTATTCAAATTTGATGCATCATCTCTTTCCTTTTCCTTTTTTTTTAAAAAAAAAAACCATCTAAATTCAAGCAACGTCTATAAGAATAATCTTAATTAAATTCGTATAATCCAAATAGTTAAGTCATATATCTGTCCTAAAAAGTTCAAAACTCATATAAGCTGAAGAGTTGAGTCATATGTCCGTGGTAAGAAGTTATATTTCTATACAAACATGGAGTTAGAGAGAAAATATGTCTTTTTGTCATTTATAATCAATTTCAATAAATAACGTGACAAATTAAACCGAATATGACCTTGCTAATATCAAAATATGACCTGTTAGAAATCGATCCCTATCACATATTTGATGATGATGATGATGTAGTGTGTGGACACACAAATTTAATAAAAAATAATCTGATTAAGATACTCCAACTCCCACTAAAGATAAATAATTAATTTCCATATCTTAGATTAAATTAAATTGACGTGACAGCTAATGTTCTAAGCAATTACGGATATAATATGCAAACTCGTCGTGCCTATCTCCATCGGACACCCAATCCGAGAAGATGTCCACAGGTAGACATGCTTATCAATGTGTCTCGGAGTTGATATATTTTACAATTAATTACAGAATTAATTAATACTTCCTCCACCATAAATTGAAAATAAGTATAATGTCACACTCATCACTATTATTTTTATAATCAAGATCATTTGTGATCAATAATAATTGAAATAGACAGTTTTGGACTGCTAAGAATGATAAGAACAATATTATGAACTTATCGGCAAAGACTCGGAGTGATCTCGGACTCTTAGAATATGGGAAAGAGAAAGGAATTTCGATTAGACCGACCGGTAGAGAAGAGGTTGGGGGCGGGGAAGAGAGTTCAGATTTTGGGAAAGATAATTGCTTTACTGATCTCATAACTCTCGATATCAAAATTACGGAATATAAATAACACAACTCTAATAGACTAGAACTCTACAACAAATAAGGAAAATACTTAATTATTAAATTACAATTAATAGACTCGATGCTAAAGTACCAAAAACTCTCTCTGCCATCTAGGCGCATTCACCATTCTACCACTCCTGCGAACCTTCATTCGCTGCTCATCCCTTTGTCCTCCATCAACAAGGTCTTGAGTATCAGCAACCTCAGCAATCTCATCTTCAACAGGCTGTTCCATTGGACCCGTATCAAAGAATTCAATATATTTTTCATAATGTCTTTTCTAAAAGGACATGAAATACATCATATGTTATAATAAGACCGTAACGAGACTCATCATAGTTTATAAGATCATTTTTCGGAATAATTACATTTCTCTATTTAATATACATGTCTTTGTGTTTTACTATTTAAAATTTTAATTATCATAAATATTTTCCAAACTATCTATACTATAATATATAAGAATGGTGTGTTTGACTCTAATTGAATGAATTTTGACTTAATGGAATTTTGTGGTTTTTTTTTAGATTTTTAATTAAAACTAAAAATTGTGATTGGTCGATGGTTATTAAATTAATTTATTTATTTAGCAATTTTATATATCCCTTAATTTTTGGGAATTGCCCTCAATTAAAGTATTAGTTTATGGTAAAATATTATTTTGAATGCAAAAATTTAGGAAAATATATATCAATTTATATTCAAATACAACTCATTAATTAAATTAATGCCCAATCTAAAATTTAAATACAACTCATAAAGTTAAAAAAAATCAGTTTTTTTTTAAATATTTTAATTTTAATATAAATTTCAATGGTTGATATTATTTATAAATGTATTATTTAAAAATTCCCTTTGAATATTTATAGGTGGACATAATTGAATTTAATTAGGATTGAATATTTCCATCTATTATTTTCCTTACTTATGAAATTAACCAAAATTATGGACGGATATTAATACTAAAAGCCACCATTAATCTCGACATACCTTTTCTCATTCCTATACAATTTGATTTGTATATATGAAGAATTCATGGCTATTTCTCTGGGTTTCTCCAACAAGGAAAAATGGATATTGATTATTCATGAAGGTGAAACTCTATTAATCAATATTCAATAGGGTGTAGGGCTCACTTCATCAATTCATATATAATTTGATTTAATTTCTTTGACATCATTTTTTTTCTTCCACCTTTACTATACTTATATTTTAGTTTTTCATGGTATTTATTTGCATACTAATATATGATTTTTCCCCAAATTTTTTGATAGATAGATACTTTTTAAAGTCTTTGATAAATTATCGATTTGTGAGAAAGTAATTATACATATTTTTGTTCAAGGATAATTTAAATATATTTAAATTTTTCGTGATATTTATTTGTATACTAATTTATGTTTCTTTTCTTTTTTCTTTTTTTAATAGAGTATTACTATATACTTAATAACTATATACAATATTTACGAGTAATATATATTAGTATAATTCATACACCATAAATTTTAAATAAATACCGTGCATAGCACAGGGTATACGCTAGTTGTAATTAATTGGGAGGGAAGCAATTCCCAGAAAACAGAGAGCATTTGCGGCATATTCAAAAAGTAGGGAGATAAAAATGTCCTTTTGATCTAACCATTCCCACTAGTCTAAATAGCCACACAAAAAATGAGTGGCTATTTAATGGAGGTGTGACTTGTCATATCTCGAGGCTCCAAGTTATGACAAGAAAAACAATCTATTAAAGTAAAACTTATGCACACCCTAATTAAATAGACAAACCCCCATAATTTTGAAAAGTAAAGACTGCCTAAGGAACTCATAGTAATAGAGTACATAAATTTTTTATCAAACATGTATTTATATGACTGTATTAAACGAGAAAAGCAAATAAAAATTATTTTAATCTCTTTGAGTTCTTTTTTTTTAATTTTATTTATTTATTCTCGTCGGTTTATTCTCTCGGTGTCATCTAATTTTTATTTATTTATTTATTTTATCAGCACAACAATATTTTTTTCAATTATCTTTTTTCTCACATCACATTACTTCTATTCTTTTATATATATATATAAAACTTTTATTTCCCCCTCATATTTTAAATTTTTTAAACATGACATTTTTAATATGTTTTATTTATTTATAATAATTAAATAATTTATTTTAAATAGTTATACAATACATATTTATATAGAAATTAATTTTAATATTATATAAATAATAATTTTTTTATTTGCAATGCAATGAGTGTTCTAAAACTAACAATTAGGATTATACAATCCACATGGATGTAGATAAAGGAAAACTCACAATAGAAGAAATTTTGACTTGTGGATTAATTTTTTCAATTTAATTTGATCGATTTGTGTATTTATTTATTTCAATCAAGACTATTTTTTACTTATTCTTAGTATGGATTCAAGTTAGCCGTGTTATTGAGTTCTAGTTTTTTCAAATAATAATAATTGCTTTTTTTTTTTGGGCCAAAATTTCTCATTAACCAGCATAATGACTCCCCGTGACACGATTTTGGACATGTTAACAATTATGGTTTAAAAAAAATGATAGTTCTAATATTAAAGTAACCTTATTCTTGGATATTGTCGCCATGCAGAATGAAATGTTAAGTTAGCAATCTTGACCCTTTGTTTTTTAAGTATGTAACAAAATTTGATGTTAGTATACATCTCATTCCAATAATTTGTTACTTTGGCTATTTAGAAACCCTTTTTTCTTATTTTACCAAATAGCATGAGAATTTTATCGATCAGGTAATTTATTCATAAAACTAATTAATGTAAGAAAAAATATAGAGTAATTTATAATATACGGATAATAGAAGTTCTATATACATTAAGATAGCATATGCTCTTGAACAACATATACTATGTGCCACACATCACAAGAACAATTCTATTTAATTAAATCCCACAAGAAAAAAACAATATGTGTTCACAATCCTTTTGGCGCGGCAGCATGATGGTGCTGGTGAGGAGGATGAGCATGGTGGTGAGCACCGTGGCTGCGGTGGTGGTCGTGCTGATGTGGAGCATGAGCATGGTGGTGGTGGTGGTTGGGACCTGGGGCATGGTGGTGGTGAGGAGCCGGAGCATGGCCACGGCGGTGGCGCTTCAGCGATTCAATCGTCCACGTTCCTTCATCTTCTTCCAAGATTCTGTCATTTTCATTTGTCGAATCTTGTTCGAAACTATGAATGAAAGTGGGAGATACCGTAAGAACAAAGATTGCAAGAACCAACAAAATAGAGTATAGACGAGACATCTTTTGGTTTTTATTTTTGTGTTTAATTGTTGTTGCCAAGAGTTGAATCAAACTATGCCATTTTATAGCGCATACACGACTTTGCAGTTTTGCAGAATTAATTTTTTGGTCAATAACGTACGTGGTGTATTTAATTCATATGTATATATTAATTGGTAAGTATGAACAATAATGTAATAACGTTAATTTCTATTCTTAATTTGGCTATTGGAATTTTGTTTTAGGATTTATCATAAATGAGGCTTTAATGGAATGCACCTAGCTAGCTTGTTTTCGGAAAAACTATTTGAATTATGGATTTAAGTAAATTATTTGTAATATTTCTATATGAGAAATCTGGCATTATCTTTTCTGAGTTAATTCGTGCAAATTATTCTTCTTATTGAACTAATGAACTTTCTATATTTTCTTATGCATTTCAATCAAGAATTTGAATGTTTTTTCAAATTCTTTCGATTTTAATCAAGATTTCTTTCATGGTATTATTATTTTTGTTGATTTAATCTATTCTTGCTATTACAAATTAATACAGCTTACCAGATTCCAAAATGAAAGGTGCACTTACTATAGCCTTGACCAACAATTAATTTCAATTGAACAAACCAGTAGAATTTGGAATATTAATTAAGGTAATGGAAATTAATTTTCATGGAAAATGATAAAGGGGGAATGAAGCATCACTCCGTATGAGCAAAAGTATTAATATTAACTCCAACTTAAATTTATAATTAGATTTCACTCCTTATTTTTGACGAAATTATTAGCATAGCTGTGACGAAACGTGAAATGACATAACACATTATTCTTTCCTCCCACACAAATTATTCTGTCAACATAATATCTCGCATACACGATTTTATACTTTTATTTTGTATGTTGATATTTCAAAATATAATTTTCATACTTAAAAATTAATATATTTTGTTTTTGTGTAGGTGGATGTTAGGGTAAAATTAATTGTTTACTTATATTTTAGAGTATTATTTAGAAAGCATAAAGTATCTAAATTATAAACTAGAGTATTATTTGTAAATCTTAAAGTATTCAAATTTAAAATGAAATATGAGAAGGAAAAAAAAAGTGTTGTTCGCAAAAATTAAAGTACTTACGTTTTAAATTAAAGTATTATTCATAAAAGTTGAAGCACCTAGATTTGTAATTGAAGTATTGTTCATAAACATTAAAGTGTTCAAAATTTAAACATAGAGTATTATTCATAAAAGTTCAAGTATTTAGGTTTAAAATTAAAGTATATATAAAAATGAAAAACAAAGGATAAGATACGAAAAATGAAATAATGAACGATATTATAGTCAATTTAGATGAGTAAAGAGTGAAATCCAATTATAAATTTGAATTGTGGAGTTAATACTAAAAATTTTAACATAAGAGAGTAAACTAAATTATTTTGAAGTGATGAAGAGTGATTAATTATGGAGCTAAGATAAAGTACCAAAGGAACATAATAATAATTTTCAAAAGTATTTTCCCATCCAAACAATAATATACAGCACCAATTTTTATCTTTTTTTCCTTTTTCATTCAGGGCAACTTAGTTCACGAACTTTCATTTTTTCTAAAATTCAAATCTTTATATATATAATTTAGAACTCTTGAGGCTATCCACATATGTATACACATCTCAAAAAATTTTAAATACAAATAGATTTTAGATTTAATATTTTTCAATTTCTTTTAACTAAAAAAGTTTAAATTTGAAATATGCATATCCAAAATTCTATTTTGTATAATAAATCACCTTTATCCAAAAGAATTAAGAATTTTATATAGATTTATCCATTTAAATTCAAATTATTTAATTTATCTAAGATATATCTTTATTCTTTTAGATAAGTTTGTTACGAAAACTATTCAAATTTGAAATTTTGGTAACATTATACACCATAAAAATTAGTATTTAAAGATTTAATCGTCATATTCAATTCTCAACATTTTTCTCCTCCATATCATTCATCAAGTAAGTTTTATTCTAATCCAAATTTTCAAATCCTATTAATTAGAAAAATTTAGATTTGAAATATGTGTACAAACAATTTTATTTTTTCATATCAAATCACCTTATCTAAAAGAATTAAAGATTATGTATAGATTTATCGATTCAAATTCAAATTATTTAATTTATCTAAAATATATCTCCATTTTTTTAGATAAGTTTGTTACAAAAAATATTCAAATTTGAAATTTTAGTAACATTATACACTATAAAGAATTAATATTTACGGCATGATTGGTATGAATGAATGGAATGAGGTAGGAAAGAAATGAACTTTTGAATGGAATGAACAATGAAATGGAATGACTTTATTATAAAATTTCTATGATTGGTACATCCAGTAATATGGTTCGAAATGAAATAAAAAAAATAAATTCATTTCATTCATATTATTCACAAATAAAAATATTAATAATATTATGATTAAGTACATGACTAAAATATTTTATATATTAATATTATTTTATTTTATTT
>JBBMKE010307500.1:0-13619 GCA_037834125.1 Lippia alba | reverse complement strand
AAATTCAACCCTACACCTATAAATAGGGGTCATGGGTAACACTTCAAAAACATCAACACATCGACATATCAACATAGACGCACGTGGAGCCAGAAGAGAGAGAGAGAACGACATCAAAAGGAGTCTTCACGCCATCAAGTCTACATTTGTACGCGATTTTTCACATCATCAAGTTTTCGTCAATCTTCTAAGTCTTCTTTCTCGCTATCATATAAGGTCTTCAAATATTCAAGCCCAACTGCTACGAAAAACTACAATTTTTGAAGGTTCTACGATTTCATCGAAGTTGCAGGTAAATCATGTGGTTTTCTCCATCAAAATCGGCAAACAGAAAAGAGTATGTAACAGTCGAAATACAAGTGAAAATACGCTTAATGAAAGTGGTAGGAAAACCTAACCTGACCAGAACCCGTTCAAGGAACCGTCATTCAACGCTGTCGTATGCCTTACTCATATTGAGTTTAAGTTTGAAAAAATCTTCATTTCCTGCATTCTTATGCTTAATAAAGTGATTAATTTCAAAAGCCACAAGCATATTATCACTAATAAGCGATTTAGAAATGAAGGCAGATTGGGAGGGTGAAATCAGCTTATTAAGGTGGGGTTTAATTCTCTAGGCTAAAGCCTTTGAAGCAATTTTATAAACAACGTTACACAGGTTAATCGGGTGAAACTGGATAATTAACTCAGGGGATTTTAATTTGGGGATAAGCACGATATGAGTAAAGTTTAATTTTCTATCGAAATGCCCCATATTGAGAAACGCACAAACACACAAAACCACATCCCTACCAATAACATACAAATAATGTTGAAAGAAATATGGGAAAAAACCATTCGGAACAGAGGATTTAAGGGGATATATACATATGCTTAAGAGCATAAATTACCTCACCCTCAGTGCAAGGAAACAAAAGCAACTGCTCCATCCTATTATAAATCCAAAGTTGGAACTCCTCCAGCACTTCATTGATAATGTCTCTATGATCCAAAATACTGCTCGATGATCCTTTGAATATCAACTTCCGAGCTGCAAATCCTTCCACGGTCATCCCTTAAGGCTTAATTTGATTTGTCCGTTCACATTGTTTCGCCTTCGAGTGGAAAAATTTCGTGTTATGGTTTCCCTCCTTGATCCTCTCCATTTTTGCCCTTCTCTTTCAAAAAATCTCCTCTTGAACGAGGATTGTATTAATCTTTGCACGAATAATTTGGGCCTCCTCCTTAGAGCGGTCCGTCACCGTGGAGAGTTGGATTTCATGTAATCACTTCTCTAGTTTTTCAATATCCTCATGATTGTTTTGGATGAAAAATTTTCGCATCCATCTAAGATGGTTCTAGTTTCGGCCCCGACTCCGGATCAGGGTCACTATTGAGATCGACACCAGTATTCAACATCTGACTTTCACTAGGCTAAAGAAGATCCAAAATGCTACTCCATCGAAAGGCCCGTCATCATCACTATCATCATCAATATCGAACGACTTCTGATCAAAAGACTTGAAATCCAGGTGCTTGTGTAGCAATACTTTAATGAAAGGAACACAGGAGTTTGTCGCTAGGTATTTGATCAAATAGTTTCGTCCAGTTCTTCTAGTACCGATCACTAAAATCCCCCTAGAGGGGGCTAAGGCTAAGCGGAGCTAAAAGGATTTTTCTTCCTCAGATGGAAAATCCAAAGGATTAGTCCCATGCCTGGTTTGGGAAGAAGTGATTGTCTGATAATGAGCAAGGAATACCCCATTTTTCTGCAAAATAGGATGTATTTAACTCATAATTTAATAGAGACTTTTCTGAATGTCAACTAAGTGTTGTAAGTAAATTTCTCCTGGTATTTTTTGACTATCCAAGTAATCATTTGATAAAGGATTACTATAAATCAGATCTTATAGAATTTGATCAACTCTTTTTTCTTTTTCTGTCATTAAGACGGAGAACTGACTCAATCGAATCACTGCTCCAGATCCAGCCTTCAATTGTCTCTTCTTTATCATGAATCCAACGCTTCTTCATTGTTCTTATGAATGAAAAAAATTCTTTACTCTGGGCCGTGTCTCAATCCCAGTGTGGTTGATTGTCCTCTCGAACTAGCTACTGATCATCGCCTTGGTAAGCTATTGTCTCACCAACTAGCTAATCAGACGCAAGCCCCTCTTCGGGCGGATTTCTCCTTTTGCTCCTTAGCCTAGGGGGTATTAGCAGTTGTTTCCAGCTGATGTTCTCCTCCCAATGGCAGGTTCTTACGCGTTACTCACCCGTCCGCCACTAGAAACACCACTTCCCATTCGACTTACATATGTTAAGCATGCCACCAATGTTCATCCTGAGCCAGGTTCGAACTCTCCATGAGATTCATAGTTGCATTACTTATAGCTTCCTAGTTCGTAGACAAAGTGGATTCAGGATTGTCTTTAATTTGAAGGAATAACTTGTATCCATACGCTTTAAATTCGCCCGGAGTTCGCTCCCAGAAATATAGCCATCCCTGCCCCCTCACGTTAATCCCACGAGCCTCTTATCCATTCTCATTAAATCACGACGAGGGAGCAAATCCCAATCAAAAAACTCACATTGGGGGCTCAACCTAATGACTTCCACCACGTCAAAGTGACACTTTACCGCTGAGTTATATCCCTTTCCTGACCCCAACGAGAAATGGAACTGACTAATCCTGAGTCAAAGGGTCGAGAGATTCAAGGCCACCATTCTTGAACAACTTAGAGCCGAGTTTTCTTTTTGCACTATTACGGATCTGAAAATAATGGTGGACAAATTCCTTTTCTTAAAAACACATACACGATTCATCATTACAAAAAGGATAATTGTAAACCCACCATTAACTACTTCATTTATGAATTTCATAGTACTAGAAATACATGTCCTACCGAGATAGAATTTGAAATTTGCTATCCTCTTGTATAGCAGGCAAAGATTTTCCTACGCAGAAAGAATAATTCATTCGGATCGACTTGAGAGTCCAACTACTTACATTGCCAAGAATACATGTTGTATATTTGAAAGAGGTTAACCTCCTTGCTTTTCTCATGTACACGACGATCCTCTTTTCTCCTCGACCCATAGAGACATAATGTCGGACTGGTGCCAATAGTTCACGACAGAAGAAATGACTCACTAAGCCGGGACCACTAACTAAGACTAATCTCATCGAATAGAAAATAAATGTCTTTCTTGTATACTTTCCCTGATTCCATTGCTATCGCGGGCTTTAATCGATCGGATTAGATCGATATCCTTTCAACACAACATAGGTCATCGAAAGGATCGTTGACCATAACATCAATATGAAACTTAGAGAAACTTAGAAACTGCACGTCAATATCCTTGTGCCAGAGAAGCGCGGGACTACCACCAGTACCCACAGAATCAACACTCGCGCCATTAAGATTTAGAATCAACTTCCATCTGTCTATCTGCCGCTGCTTACATCTCAACTCGGACAAAAACACGATCAAGGGGTTATAGTCCCTAATAAGATACTAGAGATTATGGATCCGCCAGGGACCCCTCGTGCCTAGGTAGTTCCAGCTGAGGCAACTCATTTTCTTGATAGTGTTACCCAACAACCTCCGCCGTTAGATTCGTGATATTAGAAAGAATGGCATTAGATGAAAGGAGAGAAGGCAAGTTCGATATAGAGTTCTTGGGAGTAGCTTGCTTACATCAGAAATTATGGGATTTGGATATTGGTTTCGGCTTGGTACAGGATATGTTCACTGTTAGTGGAATGTTGAAGAGTTGACCATCTAAGTTGGGGAGGGGGGAAAGTGGAATTTAGGGATTGAGGGGAGCTCATATGGTCAGTGATGGCAAGGATGGGTGGGGGGGAGTAGGAGGGAAAAAGAAGAGTGGTCAACAATCTTTAAGCATTGTTTCATTGGGCTAATGTGAATATCATCAGGTATTGATCGAGAAAGACCCATTGACGGAGGTAGGGTCGTGGTATTCAATGTATCTTTAGCGGTGGTGGTGGAACTAGGAAAAGGGTTGATATTGGTGGAAGGGGGAATAGATAGCACCGTATTGTATGTGGGATCTAGTTCAGAGTGTGTGGTTTTTCAAGGGAGGGATTTGTTTATCAGTGGGATATATCAAGCTGGATTTCAGATGTCGTGGAGGTAGAAGGTTGGGGGTTAGAGGTTGTTTTATTGTTGGTATCTACGAAGGTATCTGGAATAGACTTCTTCGCTAGATGTAAAGCTGGAATAGGCCTGGTAGATGTTTGTAGAGGAAGGGATTGAGTGACAAGTTGGGTTCGGTGAATTTGTGGTACCTCCCTAATAATGACTACTTTGGAAAGAAAACATTTTGACTGATTACCGCTCATTGAGAAAGCTCGAAGCCAAGGACCATAGGAAAACTGCGGTGGTCGGATCTATGAACTCATCTTCATATTTAAGGGGGCAATGCTTGTCCATGTGATCACAAGTTCCGCACAAATAATAGAAATTTGAGAGTCGCTCATATGAAAGTGTGACCTTGATATTCTTCCCAGACGGTAGTCTCAATTGATGCAACAAATTAGTGGTTTCGTCATGAGGATTCCTGCACGAACTTTGTGATACCCCAGTTTTTTTGATCGACTGAGTTAGGGCCAGGTGTTAATTGTCATATGTGTTTTATTTGTTTAATTTACTCTTGCTTGTTACTTAACGTGCTTTTATTATTTTATTTCTGCTACTCTGTGCATTGCGGGGCCCTATTTTCAACTCTTTAAGAGTTTAGGGGTCTATTCGCAATTTTCTCTTTTAGGGGTTTTTCGATCATTTCTCGTTTGGTCGAGAGTACGACCTATTTGGCCCCTTCAGTGCGTTCGGGGCATCTAAACGAGTATGTAGACTCTAAGTTTGTCCAATTTTGATGTTGTTAGCTCGTTCTACGAGTTTTCTCGCTCGTGAGGACCCGAATTAAAATATTCGGATCCTAGTTTGAACGGTCAAAGCTGATAGCTTCTTTCTCTCTCCTCTCCACGTTTCTCTCTCTAACAATTTACACTCAAAAGACACACTTGTTCGTAACTTGCTCATTTTTTGACGGAATACGATGTGTGAATAGTACTTTTTGACCGGTGACGGAGTTATTGGCTAAAAACAGTAGCAGCGGCTTGCGTAAATAGTGACAACGCCCTTTCCGACCGTTTTTCGGCAATTCCGACGATATTTTCCGATATGTAACACCGGCTCCTATAGTTTTCGACCCTCCCAGATCCATTTCCGGCCTCGAATTGGCTCAATTCGCAGCGTAGGTGGTGATTTTGGATGGCATTTTGGGGTGGTTTTTTCGACGATCTTTTTGCTAATGTCCCTTTACAAAAGTTGTTTATCTCGTCAAAACCAAGCTTTCGATGTAATGGAGGTTCAAGAATTGGCCAATTTGGTGGTAGCACGCGCGGGTCAACGCTCCAACATCTTTTTCCGGCAAATTTCTTGGGCCTTTCGAAGTCGTCGTGGGCTTTCCAATGGTATGTTCAATTTTCATTTTCGTCAAGCGGTTTAAATTTAATTTCAATTCTTGGCTTCTAGTGTTCCCGAATTATTTCTTAATGTTTTTTCTTCAATTAAATTTGGTGGGGTGATGATCTTCAGATTTGGTTTGAGGGTTTTTTAAGCTTGTTGAGGCAATTGTTTAGCTATTTTGGGGTATTTTTCCGACCACCGGAGGTGGTGGTCCGGTGGCAGCCGGTGGCTATTTGGTCGACTCAGGCGACGCTGTTCCGATGCCCCTCGGTCAGTGGGTTCCTTTCATCGTAGTGAGGCCAACGACACTTTCCGTTTTGAATTTTTGAAGTTGTTACATTTATTTTCATTAATTGATTTAAATTGTAAAATTTGATCATGTTTGTATAATGAATGAAAGTTATGAGTTGTATGATATTTGGAAATATGATATGATGTATGAAAATGTAATTCTTGAATTATTGAATCTTATGGCCTCGTTTATGTCACTTCTTGTGTATGTTTCTTTCTTTTGAGGAGTGCTAGTGCAATATTTGGAAAACTAAGTTGATTATGAAAATTATATGAAACTTATGTAATAAATTAAAGGATAAGTTATATTTAATTTAAACGAATTGTTTAAGAATGCTAATTGTTAATATATTATAAATTATGCAATTATGGATTTATGAATATTCGTGTTTATTAGTCTCGGGACCTAATACTTGATAAGAATTAAATTCATAATGCCTTGATTTATTTTATGTAATTGATGGTATGAATTTTATAATCTATGCATCTCTTGATATATAATGTGAATGTCATATGCTATAAATGACTTGATTGTATAAATGTGGATTATATGTTGCATCATTTGTATTCGTGAGCATGGTCGTACGTCTTTGTGGTTGTGGTTTGAGTCCGAGTCTTGTTTTCTGTTTGCTCAGTCGTATAGGGGTTCTTCAGGGAGTGTTTGTCAGCTATTTGAGTTTCAGTAGGATTTCTTTGCTCTTATTTTCGTTTTCATCGGTGTAAGATGAGGTTTAGGATTTTTTTTGTTTTAATTACATCGACCTACAACCCTAGGTGCTCGTTTTCAAACTTGCATGCGATTATTCTATTATATCTGTATAATAGATATGTGTTTATATGATATGTTTATGATTTTGTCATACGATTAAATGTTTTTGAACTATATGTATGAGCGTTTGTAAACTTGAAATGTTTTCCAACGATGCTATGCTCCAAACCGTGTGTTTTCAAGCTAGCTTGAGATTAGGATGACACGGAGAGGTACATTCATAACACATGCTAAGTTGCAAGGTAAGGTATGCCTAATAAGGTACGTAATTTATAATTATATTATGATAGGTATAATATGAGCGAGGTAAGCCCTGAAATATGAGATTGGTATTTGGTAAGTAAGTTGGACCTAGGGGACGACAAGGGCTGTCAGGTTATACATGGGCATGATTCCCATTCGTAGTACCACACGCCATTTCAGGAGGTTGATGAGGCGTGATGTTCCGAGTATATTATGGACTACCCCTCGTACATAAGTAAGTAGGTGGAGAGGGTTTGATTCACAATCACCATGTTGTTGGGGTTGGATTGTTTTATGATATCTTCAGTTTTTAATGCGTACGTTATGATATGGAAGTAAGGTTGGAAACCCGTACTCACCAGGTATAAGTTATGTTATGTTACGTTGATTATGAAACGGGATAGAATCTTTCTTCAACCTCTAATATGTATGTTTCGAGTACGATAATTATAAGTATAAGTATACGCTTGATTTTGAAAATGGCTTCTGGTATGCAAAACCCTACTCCCGATTCATAATCTTTCTTTCATTACGTGCTCTGCTTCTTATTATGTATAGTGTGAGTGTGTTCAGCCCCCTCACTCGGCCCCTCTCCTTTTCCCTCTCTCAGTTGCAGGTGCTGATTTTAGTTCGAGCTAGGCGTAGTGTGTCGTGTCTGTCAAGTCTCTGTCATTTTGTTCAATCTGTTCATTATTCTGATTCAATTATGTTTGAAATTTTGTAATTGGATTTGTATGTACTCTGTACAGGTGTATATACTTATTGATTATATGTATAGAATTCGGAACAGGATTGGATAGGTTCTTGGATTAGTTAAACCCGTCTTTATGTAATTATTTCGGGACAGGTTAGGACAGATTTTCGGATTAGTTGAACCCGTCTTTATTGTAATTATTTAGGGACAGGTTAGGATAGGTTCTCGGATTAGTTGAACCCATTTTTATTGTAATTATTTTGGGACAGGATTCTAGGACCAGTTGAACTCATGTATCTGATTATGATTTTTTTTTAACACACACATACCCAAGTGGGGATTCGAACTCAGACCTCGCCCTTAGGAATGAATCCATTTACCACTTGGACCAAGCCCTGTTGGCAAAAAATAACGCCGTCGCCATGTATCTGATTATGATTTATTTGATATGCTTGATGTTTTTAATTTTTGTAAGTTTGTATTTTTTTTTTTTTGCATCGCTTCCACATTCAGGTCTTGCATACTTTGTTATACAGGGTTTAGGTACAGCCTAGCCTAGGTTGGATTTTTGTTTGTCATCCGTTCGCTTTGACTTGGTGCGTGTGCGGACTTTCCATTTCGTACACGTGTCGGGTCCTAGGCGGGGGATGTGGTGTCTCACGTGCGGGATGCTGCAAGCTCCCATATAATCTACATACCCAGTCGTACTAGCCACCTGAATATATTCAAGGAACTTGCCAATATGATTAGCTTTAGTCTCAGCCACTCCCGTGGTTCTGCGAAGTGGCGGAATACCCTGAAGTCTTATAGTAAAATAAAATATGTACAAGGAGACCTGTGTCGAATTGTCATCCTTTGAACGCTTGTTCATGAGTCATGAGTATCGGGTATTTTTCGAAGATCCAGGTGTAGAATTCCAAAGCCCTCTGGAGGTCTAATTTGTGATTGAAGTGAACATAAATCGATCTTCTCCTACCTTGGTGATGTCCATTCCTTTAATTGGGTTCATAGAGCACATCAACGTAGATCTGAAGAATCAAAACATACTGGTCTCCTTGAAAACCTTTCCCATTATAGATAAATCCATGGACGTTGGCCTATCGCCCCATAACTCTAGAGATATAGTAACAAATCTATTCTCCATCTCTGTTTAAACCAAGTTGGGATAGATCATCCTCTGTCAAGGTTATGCTTGAATTTGCCTTACTGCTAAAAGATGCCATGTCAGAAAAGGATGAAACAGTTGCAGTAGGACTCATTTGCTTCCTCGAAAACCGACCTGAAACACTAAAGGGAAGATATTGCAGCACAAAGTGAAAAAAACGAGAAGAAGCAAAAGAAAGAAAACACATAATTAAGCACAAGAAAAAGGAACGCATGAAGGCCCCCACACGGTGCAGCTCAGTAAATAGCGGTTGTTGAGATGGTCTGGCCACCCACTCTCTCTCCCCAAGGCTAGGTTTAGGGTTACGGTGATAACGACTCTCATGCTAGAGGAAAAAGTTTTAAATTGAAATTAAAGAAGTATTTTCGCCTATTTTTGTAATCTATATCTATACTTATACTATAATATATATATGGGAAGGATTTATTTTGATCAAAATGTACTAATTTGGCACTCAACATATATATATATATTTTCAGGTATTGAACTTTTTTGAATTTTCAAAAGTTATTTCATTGATCAACAGACTCTCCACAATATTTAATATTTTGAAGATTTTGCTTATTTATAAAATTATATTAATTAGCATATTAATCTTATAAATTTAGAGAACGCCAACTAATAATTCGAAGTCCTTAATAGATTTTACTTAATAAAAGAAACATGCAACTACAAATATTTTAATTAATTGGAAATAAGTTAAATATTTTTTGACACTAATTAAGAAGATTAATATTTTAAGATAGAAATATAAATAAAATATAAAATGATATTTGTATTATATATATTCATATATTTTTTTAAGTGAAATATAATTTATTTAAAATCTCTTCATTCATATCTTTTTATTATATAAATAAATTGTTTTTGATATTAAGAAATAATTATAAAATATTTTAAAAACACTCAAAATAATATACAAAACATACTCGAAAGTTAGAATAATTAGTATTTGTGAACTATGAGAGAAAATTTTAAAATTACATAATATATTTAATAATATCTTTATAATTATTTCTCACCGTTCATATTTTCAATATCCACTATGAATTTATAGAGATAAAATATACAAATAACTAGTGTTTAATTTTTATAACTTATTTTAAAAATAGTCTTGTAACGGGGGCACCACTAAAACCCAAATCATGGTTATTTTCAAAGCCTTGTATTAGAAAACGAAATACGAATTTATTTTAAAAAGTTAGAAAGAAATTAAGGCAAGTGCTAACAAAGCATGCTTTTGAGTTAGTTTTGGAAGCAAATAATTGCATCTCTAATGTATTTACATCCAGATGGTAAATTTTGAAAGCAAATTAAATGCTATTTAGGTTGGTTTCCTAAGATCCAAATGAATCAAAAACTCCTGATCAATTTCTCTGGAAATATATATTACAAAAAAGGGAGTGTGGCCATGCTCTAGTCATTATCTTGTAAACAATTTCTTTATGTAGTTCGTATTTTGGTCATTTTTTTCTCGCGCTTAATTGTTCACTTTTATAAAAAATGAGCTGGTTAGATATTTGTTAATAGGATTGGTATTCTCGGTTCGAATTTCTCTATGTTTAAAAGAAAAAGATTATTTAACACTCAATTTCTAGTATTTATCGCATTGGGTTAGAGTTGGAGAATAAAACACCAGTTTATATAAAACTCAAAAAATAAATTGTTATATTGCAAATTTAAATTAACGACAACATGAAAATTTACTACGCTAATAAGTACTGTTGTACTAAACATATGTGATAGTTTTAGACCTACATATATGCTAAGTATTATTATTATAAAAAAAGTAGGTTTTCGAAATATTTCTTCCATAATTTCCATGTGGTGGCACTTTTTAGATGTGCCACGTGCTGCCACTTGGCCACACCATTGGAAAGGACACAAGTCGAGTCTCGTCAACCCATGTTTTGCCCATTTGTGTTTACGATCGACCATACCCTGCTCGAGGGGCGATCAATCAACCAATAGGCCCAGACACTTTATTAAGTCAGGTTGTTTCGACAAGGAGCCATCTCGATCGACCACGCACTCGATCTATCGACCTAGCGTCGCAGTACATCTCTAATGACTCGATCCCATATCAAGTACGATTGTACTTAATTGGCTAAGTCTGACACAACAATACCTTTATGCATGTACTTGCCCTAACCATCCAGCTAACATATTAAATGCACAACTAGTGTGTGGATAGGTGTCAAGCAAGCTTTTCACTGTTCATTCAACATCTGTACTTTTCTCTCATTTTTGAGTAAATACATGACTTGAATGTCAAAATGTCTAAATTGGGTAAAACATCAAGTCTCTCAGTTTGGCCGCAGAGCTTACGTTTGTTGCTTTTGAGTAGCTGACACTCGGGACTCCACGTCATGCAAATTCTAAAGTGATCGAGCATCAGAAGTCGAGCCACATCACCTAATAGATTTAGAACCCGATCACTATGAACAATTTTAATTTAAATTTAGTTCGACCAAATTAGATTGGCGAAGAGAAAGTTTTTCACATAAAAAATTTAAATTCAACCTGTAACAACCCAGATTCGGGGGCAAGAAGAAATAGGGTTAGAAGAAAGCATCAATCCATTATGCATTTCACTTTATGTGACTTGTGTGCTTTTATGTTCTAATTTTTATCAAAATCTTAATATGAGACTCACATCACTATTCATTCACCGAGCCTAAACCTTCACATATTTCTCATGAAACCTTAAAAAGCTAGATTTCACATTTTCCGGATTCATATCCTAGCCTTTGTCATCCTGAGATACACTTTGAAAATTGTTCGCCAAAAATTCCCATTAGGTCCCTAGTTACTATTCATTCCTAAATGTAGGAATTTACCAGGACACTTTTACCTATCTAATATTGGGCTCATATGAATCCTTGTAAAATTTTATGAACTATGGTATCATTCCCGAACCCTAATTATCATTAAAACTTTCGTAGTATCCAAAACCGGCAATAAAACCCTAATTTTGCCCTAATTTATACATTTTCGAATTTGAATGTTTTTCCTATCCAATATTATAACCACAATGATCCTAGAATTATTTTATGAATTTTAAGACCTTTTTCAAACCCTAGTTCAAATCCTAGCTCATTTTATAAATTTTTCCTATTTTTCCTAAAGTTTTATTCCAGCTGTAAAAACTAACTTTCAAACCGTACGCCGTTTGTTATCCAATATTATACTTAAAATAATCCTTAAATTATTCTATGAATCATGAAATATTTATCATAAATTAATTCTTATCCTAGATCCGTTTTATGTATTTTCACATATTTTTCAAAATTTCAAACGCTTACTACTTTAATTTTAAACGTTTAAACGTTAACTGTTTATAATCATCGGAAAGCTCTTTCGATTCTCTTTCTTTCCCAATTTTTCTCATTCCAAAATAAAATCTAGATATTCTACCACATTTTTATTATTAATTTCACCCTAATTTGGAACTATTTTATGATTACATAATTTTTTCAGCATACATATATCCATATGCACTTACATCACTTATACACCTGGCATAACACCTTAATACCCTAGAAAATACACCTAGCTACACTAAACTATTAGTCATTAGCCTAAATAATTAGGAAATTGCACTTAAACCCCCAAATCCATATCTATAAATACCCCCCACAATTCATTTATAAGATCACACAAATCACTTTCTCAACTCTCTCATATACACACGCCCAACATCTCTCTCCCTACACAGGTTGTGCTTTTCTTTTATTATTTCATGCTTTATATTATGTTCTTAGTGTAATATAGTAGTATCATGCTTAGGATTAATTAAATTACGCTTTACAAATTTTATTTTAAAATTAAATGCTATTTATGCTAGTTTTAGGAAAAATATGGTAACATATATAAATTTTAAAATGCATGAATTATGATATGATATAATGTTATGTATTTAAATATTTATGATCTTGTTAGATTAAATTCATGTCAAGAATAATCTATTTAGAATTATTTTCATGAATTATGTTACATAAAGTGCTATATTTACATTTAATCATATGTTATGAACCTAAAAATTTATAAATATGATCATGAACTTATATGAACATATTCATAGACCTAAAAACATATTCTTGAATAATTTAAAGTGCACGTGTGATAGTGTGTGCGTGTGTAAGTTCGATTTTATGTTATAAAGTGTTTAATTCTTATAAATTTGAATAGTCAATGTTTTCAATAGTAATTTTGACATTTTGGTCAACCTATATCTTGAAATTTTTGAGATTAATATTAAATTAATTACAAAATTAGTTTTGGAATTTTTAAAATAGGATTTTATCCGAACTTTCCAAAAATTCAGTGAATTGTGAAATATTTTTAAAATGTAACCTACATTGTCTAATTAAACCCTAAATTTCATTCTAAATATTATAATTAGGATCAATAATTGATTAATAAATATTTTATTAATTAAAGACCTCCTAAATCCTATTTATTAATTAATTTCCCTTAAATAGTCAAATTAGGGTTTACCGGGTATTCTCTAACATGTTGCATATTATATCCTTATGTGATTATTTGAATCTTTAATGTATTGCATATAACTTATGTGAATATTTGATTAGAGTAATAAGAACCTAGTTCTAAGTCAGTAGTAGCTATTACTTTCAGGCGACAATAGGACCGAAGAGTGAAACCACATAACTTTACTTGAATCTTGATACTAGGTGAGAGTTAAAATGTTTTTAACGGAATCATGGCTATATCTACGTATCTATGTAAAAATTAATTTTCAAGCCTACCTATTATTTATGATTTACTACCTTATATACATAATACAATACTACAATATCTTTTTTTAAGGAAAAAATACTTTTATACTGGAATCAACGTTTTACTAGAACACTATATATTTTAAGTTCGCCTTATCAAAATATTGATTCCTGGCAAGCAAGCAAAATATATTATCATCATTATTATTATTGGGCCCAAGTTGTATCCGTATCGAGTAATTAC
>JBBMKE010307392.1:0-13622 GCA_037834125.1 Lippia alba | reverse complement strand
TTATTTCTAAATTAAGAACTTTGCAGAATAATTTGAATTTGAGTTGGTCCGATCAAATTAATATAATAAGAAAAAAAAAATTAAAGACTTCACAGTCGGTTCCTTCTAAAAAAATTAATATAACAAGAAAATGATTATTTTAAACCCATCACTTGTTTGATGCACACTTTAAAAATAATTAATTAAATGATAAACATTAAATACTTTATAATCAAGAAAGTTAATAAAACTTAACTATAGTGAAAAAAGTGAGTCATCATAGCAATAATTGAGGAAAATAGAATATAAAAAACAACATGAGAAGAAGAAAGAAAGGCAAAAGAGTTATTTACATCATACCCCTGTGTTAGGTGAAATTGACAAAAAAAATCTTGTATTATGAAAATTAACACAGAGAATCTTGTGTTTTCAAGATATTTACATGCCGAACTCTAAAAATTTGTGGTATTGATAGAACACTAATTTTCTCTATTTATTGGATACGAAATAACTAATTTAACCTTATATATTACGATATACATCATATTAAATCTCTCGATATTGTTCAATTTTTGTTTTATGCACCGAAATCCTTTTTTTATATGCACCGAAACCGTTACAAAATAAAAATTACATGCATAACGCGCATAAACAAGTATAAAAATGTATATAGAGAGATGTGAGATGATCTATATCGTAGTATAAAAGGTTAAATTAGTTATTTCGTATCCAATAAATAGAGAAAGTTAGTGTTATACCAATACCATAAATTTTCAGGGTTCGGCATGTAAATATTTTGAAAATACAGGGTTCTCGGTGTTAATTTTCATAACACAGGGTTTTTTGTGCCTATTTCACCTAACACAGGGGTTATGGTGTAAATAACTCATTTAGCAATACATAGAATGTAATTTTAATAGTAAAAAGTTATATATATGTACATATATACAAACTTTCTTGATTAATCATAGTTGAACTTGAAACATATTTTCAAGTAAAAGAGAATGCAACAATACTTTTGATACTGGAAATTTATAACTTTCTTGTATGAATTTTAAACTTTGCAATTAATTAATATATTTAATTTTTTGCTCTAAATATTATCTTGCTCTATTTAACAACTGAATTAACTTGAGTTACCTAATAGTTTTAAAAAATGTCCATACTATTTTTTACCTCTAATTTTTAGACACACAAGAATAGAAAATCAATCTTTTTTTCAAATATATATAATTTATAAATAAAAAATGTGTTGGAGAATCATTATTTTCGTCCCACAAATTATCCTCTTTTTAATTTTGGTCCCAACAATTTCTCAATTTCAATCTTTTATTTTCTAATTTCTTACAAATTCTATCCCATATAACATATTCCGTCTATTATTCCATTTCAAAGAGCATATGTTAAAACTAATATCAGTTTACTCCTTTAAAAATACTTTATTTTCAGCTACCCCCACAAAATTACATATATATATGCTTAAGGCCATCTACCTTTTTAGTATTTTTTTAATAAATTGATGAATTTTATTTTATATTTTATTTTTGAATATGCATTACTGAATATTCTCTTTGACTTGTTATTATATAATTTTCAAAAAATATATATATATCATGTGTATATATTTTCTATTTTTTTAGTAACATATTTCAGTATTTTTATAAATTAATCAATTTTATTTAATTATTTTGTGGAGGTAATAAAAATATTTATATATATTATAGTAAGATAGTCACTTTTTTTAATATGAATTAATATATTATTTTTTTAAATGTAAAATAATTAACATATTAATATTTTTTAGTGTCTCAAATGAGAACAAAATATTTCATAAGGGTAAATTGCAATTATTTCTATTTGCAATTGACATATAATTAATGGTGGGATGAAATATGCAAAGAATCAAATAATATAAGATTGAAATTGTGAAATCACTAGAGGTTAAGATCAAAATTAAAAAGAAGATAATTTATGGATGAAAACAATCATTTCCTTATATGTTAGATATTGCAGGAATAATATATACAATAATCTCATAAATATTA
Organism: Lippia alba; assembly: GCA_037834125.1. Taxonomy (NCBI): domain Eukaryota; kingdom Viridiplantae; phylum Streptophyta; class Magnoliopsida; order Lamiales; family Verbenaceae; genus Lippia; species Lippia alba. The sequence continues at coordinate 11,598 of JBBMKE010307392.1, read as the reverse complement.
TTGGTTTTTAATTCTATACTTAAATCGGGTCCGGACTAGAATTTTCTTATATTTAATAGAGTTGTGGGAACTTATATTAATATGTCAACAAACTCTTTGTCTATCAACAGCAGCTTGGGTTTTTGAAAACTGAATTGGAGAGAATGAACTCGGAGAATCAGCGTTTGAAAGACATGTTAAATCAGGTCAAAAACAATTACGACGGCCTTCACAGGCATTTACTCACACTGTTGCCACAACAGCCGCATCAACAAATTGATGATAATCAAGATCATGATGGAGATCAAGAACACAAAAACCATGATCATGGAAATGCAAAGGGAAACGGCCAAGTGGTGCCTCGACAATTCATGGATCTTGGGCTGGCAGTGGCATCCAACCCCGATGATGGTTCGTTATCTACCTCGTCTGAGGGCCAGAGCAACCGTGACCATCCGATGAACATTGCCGAGACGGAGATTAGTGCAGGAGGCCATAGCCCTGATCAAAACAAGGTTTCTAGGCTCACTAGTTCCCCTAAAAGTGTTGATCAAGCTACTGAGGCCACAATTAGGAAGGCTCGCGTGTCAGTTAGGGCACGATCGGAAGCTCCCATGGTACATATCATGTGAAAAGTATATTACACTTGTCATACAATTGATTTTCACTTGATCTGACCTGATCGAGAAGAAAAGTTTACGTTTACATTGTTTGGCTTTCGATTGATCCTCAACAGATCACTGATGGATGCCAATGGCGCAAATATGGGCAAAAGATGGCGAAAGGAAACCCGAGTCCTCGTGCCTACTATCGTTGCACCATGGCATCTGGTTGCCCCGTACGGAAACAAGTATGTCGATATATGTTTTTCATAAGTGTTGCATCTTCTATTACAATAATTTGAGTATCAAGATATGTTGTGAATTTATGTGTCGCAGCTCAAGTTTGTCCCACATTGGGAAAATATTGGAAAAAGAATTGGTAAATCAATTATTGAGTCAAGTCTAATCATTGGATATCCTTTAGAACAGTAGTTTGAGGTCAATTTCAGGTTACATGAAGTACTTGTGTCCTACAGGCTCGCAAGCCCGAGTATCTGAGTTGATCGTTAATTATGGGAGTTATGCTTTTATGTCATGCGGGCTAAAGTGCTACGCACATGGGAACACATCTTGAACGTGCGGGACAAATTGTGTGGGAACCATACCACAGGAGTGACCCTTAGAATTTTGACAGTGAAGGGTGTAATCAATGGATATTCCTTTTAGATTATGATTTAAGGTCAATTTTAAGTTACGTCATATAGATTTGGAACAGTCTTGCAAGCTTGATTATTGAGTGAAGTAGTAGGAACAAAGTTTGATACGGGATAAAGTGTTGCGCACACGAGAGTTACCTCTTGTACCCGTGGCTAGCGGACAAAGTGCAACTTGCGAGGAGCTATCTCTTGAGAGTCACCTCTTCAACCTGCGGACTGTACGTGCAACGTGTGCAGGAGACAACTCGTGAGAGTCACATCTTGAACCTAGCTATGAGACAAAGTACAACGCGTGTGGGAGCCATCTCTTGAGAGTCACCTCTTGAACCTGCGGAACAAAGTGCAATGTATGCAGGTGCCATCTCTTGGGTTTGCTTGAGCAATCTCTAGAGTCCTAACAATGGGGTGTTGATCATGGCCTATGTTTTGCCGCCACCGGATCATTATGATTGCGATGAGGATGACTCTATTATTCTAAAGAAAGGTTGATTGTGATGTCTTCAAGTTCAAATCCAGAAAAATATAAAAATGAGAATCGATATATAAGTAAAAGAGGTTAATTATGATTATTTGATATTATTTTTATCGGGGGTTTTGTGGTTCAATTTCAAGTAATATTATGTGGATCTTAAGACTGCTCTCACGTCCAACGACCAGAGAGCCCCAATCTAGAAATTTTAATCATTACATAATTAACACTTGAAACTAACGTGCCCCTTAATTGCAGGTCCAGAGATCTGCAGATGATAGAAGCATCCTGATAACGACCTACGAAGGCAACCACAACCATCCATTACCTCCGGCCGCCATGGCAATGGCCTCAACAACATCATCTGCCGCTAGAATGCTACTCTCGGGTTCAATGCCGAGTGCGGATGGCCTAATGAACTCTAATTTCTTAGCCAGGACACTCCTCCCGTGCACCTCGAACATGGCTACCATCTCTGCCTCCGCCCCGTTCCCCACCGTTACCTTAGACCTAACACAATCTCCCAACCCATTACAAGTTCCAAGAATGCCCTCAAACCAACTTCACATTCCTAATTTTCCTAATCCACCTCTAAATCTAGACTCCGGGGCCAATCCGGCCTCCGCGCTCTTGCCTCAAATATTTGGCCAAGCATTGTACAACCAATCAAAATTTTCAGGCTTACAAATGTCCCAAGAAATGGAGAATGGACAGCAAAACAAGGGCAATGCTCTTGCTACGGATCCTAATTTCACAGCCGCACTTGCGTCTGCCATCACCAGTCTCATAGGCGGTTCGTATCAAACCAATGGCAACAATAATAGTAATAGTAGCAACAACAATGGAGAGAGGACTAACAGCAATAACAACAATGGCAACAATAAAATCAGCAGCTCGAACTATCAAATGAATTTATGATGACGAAAATCAAGTCCTTTTTTCATGTATTTCCATATATTATATTTCTGTTCTTGGAGCTCATTTTTTATCATGACAAAATAAGAACGATAATTTCTTATTAATTGTTCTATTATTTTAGTTAAAATAAGAAACAAATTATGTTTAATTTGTTTTTAATTTGACCTCTACTTTTCTTCTAACAATATAGAATTATTTTTAGGGGCAAAGTGTTAAGTACCTAGTAGTGAGAGAAAATTTAGTTTACTCTCAGTTTTTAAAACTTTTACTACTAGCTCCCCATTTTTAAATTTTAATTTTTGTTTGATCTTCATTTTGTATAAAAATATTTAATCGTCCTCAATAAAAAAAAATAAAAAATAAAATGACGCACAAACCATTTTGTTAGCATAATACCTCATATGCTCAACTTCATACTTTTGTTTTGAATCTTAATACTTCAAAATTTAATTTTCGTACTTTATACGTAAAAGTTAATACTTTTTTCCCAGTATAGATGCATCTGGAGGTAAAAATTAATTTTTGATTTATGTTTTGGAGTTTATTTAGAAAAGATAAAATAGAGTATTGTTCGTAAAAGTTAAAGTACTTGTATTTCTATTAGAGTTTTATTCATAAAAGTTAAAATACCTATATTTATAATTGGAGTATTATTCAAAAACACTAATATATCCAAATTTGAAACTAGATTATTATTTGTAAAAGTTAAAATAATTAAGTTTAAAACTGAAGTTATGAGAAGGGAAAATAAAGAAAAATAAAATGAAAAAGAGTATTGTTCGTAAAAATTAAAGTACTTACGTTTTAAATTAGTGTATTGTTCATAAAAGCCAAAGTATATACATTTATAATCAGAGTATTGTTCATAAACATTACAACATTTAGTATTATTTGTAAAAGTTAAAGTACTCAAATTTAAAATTGAAATATAAAAAAAGAAGAAAAAATGAAATAATTAAGGATATTGCAATCAATTTTGGTGTTTGGGGAGTGAATAAAAATTAAAGTTTGAAACTAGAGAGTCAGTACTTAAAAGTTTTAACATTGGGAGTAATCTAAATTTTCTTCCACTACTAGATACTCAAAAATAATTGCCCCTTTTTTATTTCAATTTTAGATTGGTAGTGTACTTTTAGGGGAGATTAGTGTTTTTTTCCTTGAAGAAAGAATAATATTATAATATAATCAAATTAGGTAGTACAACTAATGGATCAAAAACTGGAATAACGTTAATCGAAGCTGTAATGAACGAATGCAAGTCGAAGCTACAATATCCATCGCCAGATTGAAATTTCAATTGACTACCTTTTCTTGAGTCAAGTCACGTAGACTAGAGTTTAGAAACCCAAAAAAAAGGAGAAAAAAGACCAATAATCCTTAGCCTGATACAATAGTTTTTAGGGGTAATTAGTTTTAAGTAACCATTATGACATGATTTGTGGGACCCCTCTCAGAGAATGATCGGGGTCCACTTATAACCGTATTACATATTGAAAATTTTTATTTTTCAATATATAATATATTCACCGCAAAATAGTAGTATCAAACTAAAAGAGTAAGCAGAAGCACTAATGTACATATATTAGATAAACTTAATGTTACAAGGGGGTACGGTATCAGGGCCCAAAAGTATAACTAATCAAAAAGGGAAGTACGTCTTAAACTCTATTTTACAACCAAACCTATAACACACAAAACCCACTTTCAAAAGGTGACGCCTCCTACTGACTGATTCGCCTACTGGTGTTGAAGCTGACGTGGTGCATTTTTCTGAGGCAATGAATAGAAGGGGGTTGTAAGTCAAAAGTACTTAGTGAGGCCGAATATATAAATAAAATCACAAAAACAATATGAAATAATAAATAAGGAAATTTAAATGTATCGAAAGAATATTATTTTGATAAAATAAATGATTTGGATGATGCAATGGTGAGCAGGAATTCTCCAACTTTTACTTTCCAAAAATCAATAAAACAAAAGAAATCCCTTCTCCCTCTAAAAGATCGAGACGTCGTCGACATCGTCTCGAGAACAATATCGGAAGTTGTACCCCGTGCCCGGGTCAATACACAGACTCAATTCCATTACAATTAATCTCCGATTGTAAATGTAATTGAATCCTGCGGTATGGTATCGAGCAAAAGGGATCCACCGTCGGCCCGTGCCTTCCCGATAGTCCCCGTCTGTACGATACCTGAGCCCGACTCTCCCAAGGGCGTCCCCAAGGGTGTCAATCAGTAACAGTAAACAGTAACAACTCACCGAATTTGATAATACAGTATATCGAAAAAAATAAAAATAGGGAGTATTATATATATATATATATAATAAAAATATAATAAAAATTAAATCTCGACAAATAACAATATATATATCCTAGAATGCAGATATATTCTAAGGGTTTATAAAACAATAAAAATCGGGACGTTCGTACAAGTATATTTACTATATGAATAGTTTAATGCCCTAACGAGAAAAGTTAAAGGCACTCACCTGGAATACGCCTAAATCTCAATAGGAAGATCCAGAGATTAATCTACGATATTGCCTAAAATTCGACAGTAAGAACTTACGTCAGAATCTACGTTTGATAAAAAAACATCCAATTGCTTTGTTACTCCCCAAAGTGATCTCGCCTAATCAAAGTGGTTTCATTAAGGGTAGACTTATCAGCGATAATATTATACTAGCACAAGAAATGGTGCATTCGATTGATTCCCAAGGAAGAAAGAAAAATGTGCTACTAAAGTTGGATATGGAAAAGGCATATGATTGGATTGACTAGAAATTCCTCTTTGAAATCCTTCGTCAGAAAGGTTTCCTCGAAAGATGGATAGATCAAGTGTATGAATGCATTGGGAATTGCTGGTTCTCTATCTTGGTGAACAGATCAACTGATGGTTGCTTTCAATCGACGAGGGGTTTGAGACAAGGTGACCCACCTTTCCCTTCCCTTTTCATTATTGTTGTTGATTATTTTTCCATTGCACTTGATAAATGCTTAGCCGAGAACGTATTTTGCAGGTTCAAGACCTCGGCGAACGCTCTAATATCGCACCTAGCATACGCGGATGACACGATCATCTTCACCAATAGTAAGCCAGAATCTTTGCACTTAATCAAAGGAGTTTAATCAAAGGAGTTTTGGAACGGTACGAGATGGTTTTGGGACAAAAGATTAATTATGCCAAAAGCTCTTGTGTGGTTGGAAATAACTCAAATGAGGCTGCGGACGTGGTTCGTAATATTCTGGGCTTCAGAAGAGAATCTTTGCCCATCAAATACCTCGGGGCTCCTCTTTTCCGAGGAAGGGTCCCCAATGCTATCTTTGATGATGTACTGCATAAGATTAGAAACCGGCTACAGGGCTGGGAGACATCAAGATTATCTCACAGGGGACAACTTCAGCCCATTAAATCGGTCCTTTTCTCCATTCCTATGCACACTTTCCAGATAATCAACCCGCCTAAATCGATTATTGTTTCACTACTGGAAAAATAGGTTTTTGTGACGCTTTCGATTTTGTGACGCTAACTAAAAACGTCACCTGTTTAGCCGTCACAATATGTTATTGTGACGCTTCTATTATGACTTTTTTAATGTGTCATTAAAGTCAAGATATTATGACACTTTTTGGCGTCGTATTTGAGAGTTTAACTACCCTAACTAACTATTAATAGGACATTTTAAAGCGTCACAATAAGTTGTATTATGACGTTATATAGTGTCATAATAACGTGTATTATGACAAAATAAAGTGTCATTAAAACATATATTATACACAAAAAGCTTCATGATAAAATATATTATGACCGATTAGAGTGTCATGATAAGATATATATAAATAATATTATATAATTAATATTAATATTAAAATCATATTTTTCCTAATAATTGCAATTCTATTCCAATAATTTAGTCTCTACAAACAAATCCAATTAACAACATAATTAAAAAAACAAGATCAAATAAAGTAATTTTAATATATTCACATAATTTTCAATCCAAACTAATATTAAATACAAAGGGTACCTAATATATAATATTGGTCATATACAACAAAAAGGACATAAGGTTAAGTATCAATACCACTTACAGTACTTAGTACGATTGTGTATTAAAGTAAAACAAAGCAAGTCTCGCAAATGGCCGATGTCAATCTTGAACCATAGTAACCTATATAAAAATTTCCTTGTAGTCAAATATTAAATATAGGTTGAAAGAAATTTAGTTAAAGCTAAATGAACAATCCTTACCATATTTTTTGGCCATGGAACAACCTCCCAATTGCATCTCCAATAGTTTTGAAATGAGATGTTGGTCGAATTAACTCTTCATCAATTTCCACTACAACATTGATGACCACCTTACACCAATTGTTTCCCAAAGATATTTGTCTAACTCTTTCTGAAGAATCAACTTCGAAGACAACCAATTGTCATAGTTTTCGATGAATCAAACGCACTCTTTAATAATACTTTCACCCAACTTATACGATTTAAACAAAATGTAAGCAAATACCATTTAGTCTCAAACAAATTGCACAAAAAAGATATAAAATAGACAACTTCACTCCCATAATTAATGCTTTAATAAAACTACCACCTTCACAAAAAACTGCATAACTGATACTTCTATGCTAACTGATAGTTCTATACTAGTAACATACAACTCAAAAGTGAATACTTGTATACAGAACCTCATGTTATGCCGGTGTAATCATCCCAATTCATTTAACCTCAAAAAGTGTTTCAGAAAACAACACTACTGCAATTCTGGAGACATATACTCCAATTTACTTATAACATGAACTTATCAACATGAGAAACAACTAATTCGACCAAGCAGCTTTGTTATCCACCAAAAAAAAATCAAATGCAATTGGAATGCATACCTAAATTGTGTCTCACAACTACAATATAAGTCTAGTCACATATGGCACAATACCAAGGACATCCTAATGCTGTTTTCTTCATATAAATATCATAACTTATATATGTGAACTAACATGCATCAGCATGTCTGTACCCTCAGGCCATATCAGCACAGATAGACAGGTACATGCACTTAATATAAGTCTCCAATTTCACCAATTTCACCACAATATCAGAAAATCAGAAAATTATGTCTGTAATTTAACCATTCCACCAATTTCACCAGAATATCAGAAAATCAATGCCAGAAACAATGTATGGTAAAGATAATAAAGTTGTATGGTAAATTATAAATAACAATGTAATTCCACTATAAAATAATTAGTAAGGTAATAAAGATGCAAGGAACAGATTGAGAAATAGTAAAGTTATATAGTAATATTGAAATGTTAGACATCTAGCACAAGTTGGGAATGATAAACTGACCAATCAATATTCTAATTATTTCCTATGTAAGAAAATAAATTTAATATATTATTTGACTATATGTAAATTTAATATATTATTTTACTATATGTAGTGCTAGTGCGTGCAACAATGTTAGGTGTAAGATCAAATGACATTAATTAATTTTCCTACATATCTATAAGTCAATTGATTTGGACCTCAAATTTTCAATGTTCTCATTGGCCAAGTTCACTATGTCTATTTAAGGTGGTCAAGTTCAAGTGGAGGAGATCAGACACTAGTTAATCTGTTTGTTAACTGAACAAAATTATAAATCGGATTCAAATTAAGAGTTGTCTCACAATCAAACAACAATTTCATACCTGAAATGCTTACAAGTTTGACAAACTGCTTCAATAGTTTCTTTGCATCAGCAACTCTGAAAGATTTTGACAGAACAATATATTTTTGGTTAAACATATGTATCAACTATTGCAATATTAGGTTGGGTATGAACTTGTCACAAAATCAATCATGTAACTAACAGCCTAACACAACACACAACAACCTTAACAAGAATTTTCTCTCTTTTTTTGGTTGAAATTCCCCGCTACAGTAATTTAATATTCAGCCTTAACAAGTAACAACAGTTGCAAGTTCCACAAGGAAACTCATGATAATTCAACCAATTATCTCAAGTACGAGGAAAAGATTCATGGAAAAACATTTATGATATTAAAGTTAAAATCAAACCTCAAGGTTGAGAAACAGTATAAACAAGATATTTCAAAATCAAAAGAATTTTTGTAGTCCAGAAAATCATAGTTATTCAAGGAATTGGGAGTTTAGCTAACTGATTTGGCTCCACAGCTCATCTATCTAATTTCACCAAGAAGAAGTTGCTGGAGATACATACCTCTTCGCTCATCCATTCTACTTGGGAGGAACGTCTGGACCAGAACGCCAGCAAATACTGAAAGTACTTCCTTGCTCATGCACTTCCCAACCTTCAAAGAAAGCATTTTTCAGAAAATATCTAACATCACCAAACTCTCATTATCTTCATGCAGAAATCGGAGCACATCCATAAAACATTATTCAGATAAGTCAATGCGCTTCGCAAGAAAGTGAATTAAATGAGGAAAGTAACCATGGAGGCTAAGCAAATGCATAGACATCAGAAGTAATATCATGCGGCGCTTAAGAATGTTTCTCAATCTACTAAGAAACCAGATCCCAACAATGAACCATCCATCTACGGCTTCTTCAATTCTTTGCAATAATCAACTAAATTATGAAGCATACATATCTTATAATCATCTATGGATAAGGTCCTGGCATTTTCCCGAAAGGGCATTACAAAATTTAGTTAAAGAGTACATAAGCCACCAAATGACCCGTGAATAAGATCCATGTTGGGTTGGGTGTAACAGCAATATGAAAATTGGTCCTCTAATTATAGGATTCAAGAATGAGAAACCTATGTAACTAGAATTCCTAAATACTTATATTCAAAATGCATCAAAATAAATAAGTACTAAAAATCCATATCAGTTCAAACCATGGTACTCAAAACATCAATCATTGTGGATGCAGCATACCGTTGTGGTGATTTTCGATAGTTAGGGGTTTGCGACAGCCACGAGAATCGATTTATATCCACCAGGATATTGAGATACTATGGATCATCTAATGGTCACAGAAATGCAGAATGGGATGCTGGCTGGGGCAATGCAGATATCTCAATTTGGTCTACATTAGATGTTTGTTTACTATTCTAGTAAATAAATATAGCAGACTAAATCCACTGATTTTGGCTGAAGAAAAAACTAATATTGAATGAAGAAGGAAGTAAAGTTAGAAAATATCATTCTATTTCACAAATACTTTAGAATCAAAGTGAAAAGAAACCTGAATGAGTCTCAGAAAAGAAGTTCCCCCTAAAATTCACTCACTACCAAACAATGTATAAGTGCAAAACGGGGTAGTAGAGGTGGCCAATCCAACTAGACCAGAAAACAACCCAATAAAACGAAAGCTGAGTGATGGCTAGTTATATTAATTGATAAACGCCAAACAATCCACATAATTCATAAATGCAGAAAAACAAATGTTGATAGCACATCCAAAACGAGCCATTGTTCAGTCATCAATTTTCTCATTGAACTCCAAAACCCATACCTTATAATCGAAACATACATTCAAAGCCTATCATCTAAACACACATTCAAACCCTATAATCGAAGCACTGAAAATTTAACAAAACTGATTTAAGAATCCAATCACATAAATTTAAACCCTGTAATTGCAACACCAAAATTTTGAGCAAAAAAATTATTTAAAAGAACTATGGAAGAACTTCGAGCAATGAAAACAATCAATTCCTCCAGAGGCGAGAACCAAAGGGGGGAAATCTACTCTTGGTTAAAAGGAGAAGAAAAGTGTTCAATCCTTACTTTTCAAGAGGAGGACGCCGGTGCCGGAAGTCCACAAAGTCGTCGGAGGTGGAGGCAAAGACAGGTCTCGAAACGAAGTAGGCGGACAAAGATGGTAGTTCTTTGTCTGAACTTTTTCGATTCTCGTCTGAGCGTTCCTATTTTTCCGTCTGAGCTTCTCCGATTTCGTGTAATTACTGATTTCTTCTCTTCAGTTGATTTGGGCGAAAAGTTGAACTTGGCTTCTCCGCCTGAACTTGGGTATTTCAATTGAAAAGTTGAGTTGTTCCCTCTTCTTTTTTAGATAAAGCGGTAAAAATGAAAACAACCAGACTTTCTAATGTAGTTAAGGCACTTTTAATTAAAAGTGTCGTGATACATATAACATATAGAGACGCTTTTAATTTAGCGTCTCGATAACGATATTATATTATGACGCTCAGTATAAAAATGTCTTAATATAATCAATTAAATTAATAAGTAATTTAATATATAATATAAATTATATCTAATATAACAATTTTAGAAAAAGCGTCCCAATAGGTGATATATAGTGATGCCTTTTTAAAAGCGTCATATTAGGGCGTCTTTAAAGGCTATTTTTTTAGTAGTGCGTGTGAGCGAGCGGGGTGTTACAAAATTATTGAAGTATTTACAAAATCAGGATTACATGCCCTAAAACTGATCCTGACCTAACATGACTGTGACACCTACTGCTCCAAGATACCTCTAGGTGTCGTTGTCCTCGCTCTCTGAAATCATGCATTAAAAACGGCGAGGTGTTAGTCAAAGTGACTAAGTGAAGAGTATTAATGATTAAGGTTTATAAATAGTTATATACGTATATATGATCAAGAATTTCTTGATCTAAATAAATTCAAATTAGGATATATAGCAAATAAGATAAGGATAAATTTAAATAAGAGATTAAGGGCATGTGAGAGGATTTTGAAATATGAACCATGTAATAAGAATTTGTACGGCCCGCAAGTAAGGCCCTTTCACCCGAACTCCGTAAATATTTGTAAAATAATAACGGGTTGATCAAGGCACCGATACTTTAATAAAACTAAGTATGATAATACTCCGCTACTCCAGTGTTAATAGGGGAGCAAACCCTAAAGGTGGTATAATGTAATAAGTGGGAAATACGTTCCCGAGAGGGTGTCTCCCATAAGCTTTAGGCGTAGAGTAACTAACCTCCAGCTAAACTACGAC
>JBBMKE010307283.1:0-13622 GCA_037834125.1 Lippia alba | reverse complement strand
TACCACTATAGCCGGTCTATCAATGAATTAGAGTTGAATATTGAATCTATGATCAAATCGAATGCATGAATTATAAGGACAACTTGGCTAGGATAATCCCTCTTCAAATCAGTTAATTTCAGTTGCTTTGCATCAGCTTTCATTTACTTGTTATCTTGCATTTTAGTGTTTAGTTTGTAGTTTGATAATTACACAACCCCCCTATCGTGAACCATTTCTTGTGCGTACTTCTTGGTCGTTGCGTGAAATATATAAACTGCTAGTCCTTTGGGTTCGATCCCTTTGCTGCTATACTATATTTTTAGTGTATTAGAGAGTGAAGGTTATTATTTGGTGGATTTGGCACCCATCATTAGCTGATAGTACCCTTACCTTAGAGCCAACTTAGAATACACTCAAGATCCTTGTAGAATGTCAAACAATTCCTCAAAATGGGGGAGAGGGTACTTGTTCTTAATTGTCATCTGATTGAATTCTCGGTAGTCAATGCATAAACGTAATGATTCATCCTTTTTCTTGACGAATAGCACATGTGCTCCCCATGGAGACGTGCTAGGACGAATGTACCCTGATTCTAATAACTCGTCCAATTGCTTTCTCAACTTTTGAAGTTCTGCTGGAGCAATTCGGTACGGCGTCTCAGAGAATGGCTCAGTCCCAGGAACTAGATCAATTACAAATTCCAACTCTCTATCTAGAGGTAATGAATTCAGATGTTTGGGGAAAACATCTAGGAATTCCTTTACTACCTCTACTTCCTCGATCTTCAGTTGAACTTTGGGTCTATTCAAGAGATATGCAATAAACCTATGGCTCCCTAAGTTATCAATTTTTTAGCCTCCACTGCTGTAACTAGGAATGTCGATTTCGATTCTCGTTCTGCTTCTATACATTCATCTTTTCCTAAGGAGACTTCCTTCTTGAAACAATCTAACTTAACATGATATCTACTAAGCCAATCCATTCCTAAAACAACTCCGTATCTTGACATCAGCAGTTCAATGAGATCTATCGGGTAATAATCAGTACCAATTCATATAGAGCAACATTTATATCCTCTATCCGTAATAAGGCAAGTTCTTAACGGGGAGCTTACTTTAAAGGTATAAGGCAATTGCTCAAGTTGAAAATGTAAATACGCACATAACTGAGATGCAATAAATGAATGTGTGGTGCCAGGATCATATAAAGCAGTAAATGGCGTGTTTAGGATGTGTACTATACCCTCAACAACTCTATTGAGATCAGGATCCTCATCGCCTTCAATCGCATATGCACGTCCCTTAACCACCGACTTCTCAGAAGTCCTCATCCGGGCCTTTCCTCTTCCCCACTGCTTTGGATTCCATGGAAAATCTGGGAATTGATGATCTGGATTTCCACACCAAGTACAAACTCCAGCCTTGCTACGACAGTCCCTTTTAAGATGTCCCGATTTGTGACAGTAATCATAGATAATCTCTTCTTGAGATTTTGAGGGTGTTTGCTGAGGTCGGGACTAAAACTGTACTAGCTTTTTGCCTTGATTCGACTTTAATGGTCCGGCAGGCCTCTTAGAACCCTGAGCTGGCCTATGAAATGATCTTGATCCCTATTAGCCGAACGAACTTCGTTATGAGCGACCTCAATTTTCATGGCCTTCTCAACGGCTTGATTATACACTTCCAGTTCAAAAGGAGCCAAAGCCCACCGAAGATCACATCATAGTCCATCAATGAAGCGTTACGTTTTACGGCGCTAATCGTGGGGAATGTGTGGGTCATACTGGATTAGTCAAACGAACTTAGCTTTATATTCTACTACCATCATGTTTTCTTGCACTAGATTTATGAATTCATTTTCCCGAACATCCCTTACCACCTAAGGGATGAACTTGTCCTAAAATGCCTTAACAAACTCGGTCCACTTGTAGTTATTCTGGTTCTCTGCACAGACTCGCTTGACATAACTCCACCAACTTAAAGTAGCTTCTTCCAGCATAAAGACCACGAATTAAACTCTTTCTGGTTCTTCAGGGGTGATCCCCATTGCTTAAAATATCTTCTCAAAACTGGCTATCCAATTCTCCACTTTGTATCATTAGGTTCTCCGAAGAACTTAGCGGGTTCTTTTGTAAAAACTTGTCCAAAGTTTTCTTGTTATTTCCCTTTGATCCATTTGCACATTGCACAATTTCCTTAAGGGCATCCACTAATTTAGAGTTTCCTGCTGATGATGATGCTCCTTCTCTAGGAGGAGTAGCAGTCCTTCTGGGAGACATAGTGTTTTGCAGTAATCTTTATAATGCATGATGGTAATGAGTATGTTGCGATTACTCAGACTTGTGAATATTTCCAAATAATTTCAAGTAATGATATCTTGTTGCACAAGTTCAATAAAGCACAAGTCTGGATATAATAAAGCAAGTCTAAGTTAAAATGTCGTAAGTATGAAAGTAGTAATTCTAATGATAATGTGAGACAAAGATATAACTGCAAAAGTGGTTTTCATATATATATATATATGAAGTTGACAGTTTTACAACTACGAAGTACAAAATTTGGTGGACTTGACTCTAATCAAGTTGCACCCTGAAAATTCTCGCTCACTCATATCCGCTATTCCTAATATTGCGTCAGTAGTCAAGCTGGGGAAGTGCTCCACGAATTGATATCTACAATCCCCGGTCTTACTCTTCAGTACCCTATATATACATAGCTAGTCTGTCAACAGTCTCTGAAATCTATGGAGTGGGATCAGTTGGGGCATTCACAACCTCTGCCCTAATCGGACTCCATCCATCATTAAGATCTCCCTCAGAATAATGTTCACTCTCTACTACCTCCTCCTCTTCTGGGTCCTCCTCTTCTGCTGCAGCTGTATTCTGGTTCTCAACTTCCTAGATGGCCTCTGCCCCGGTCATGTGGAAGATATCAGAGAGTCTGTTACGCATACAAGAGTGATAGCACTGATAAGTGTTCACTATAGCATTTCGATCCACATTCATATTGGTCATCTGCTCCTCCAGTCCAGCCATCTGAGCATGTAGGTTTGCGTTCTCAGCTTCTAAAGCAACTATCTGCCAGCAAAGTTTCAATTCACCGCGTGTTGCTGAGCTAGTTCATTGTTCCTATTAGCCTCTAACTGGTACTCTCTAGTGCGTTGTGCGTTAAGGTAGTAGGCTTCCCTCTCAGATTCTAATAAGTGCACCAAAATAGTTGGGATAGGCTCGCCTAATTCTATCGAATCATCCTGCTCCACCCCGGGCTACATGTTGGGCTCTCTGTTAAGTGTAGTATCTAACATTTGCTTCCCTATGGAAGACGGCAATGGTTCTAGGTGCCTCATACTCTTGTAACCAAGTTTGATGATCATTGTTATCACCGTATCCAGCCATGGCTATATAAAGAAGGCGGTTTAAAGTAAATTCTAATGTTCAAGTATAGAATGAGCATTCTTCCAGCATTTCAGGTTAAGTCTCTTCTTAATCAAACCTGATCTCTATACCACCTCAAGCTGTAGCGCCCCCTAACACTACAACTCCTGCACCGCACTACCCTCGAGTGGACGTGAGACCTAGTACTCAGGAAATACTACGACGAACAGTATAGACGATACTTAAGTAGAGCCTAAGGTCAAATGCAGCAGAAGATAGAGAAATTTAAAACTTGAAATTAAATAGCATGCTAAAGTGCAAGAAAGGTAAAGCATATTATACATGTACTAGGGTTTTAATGTGTATTGTAAGGGCAACTTATTGAAGTATTTATACAATCAGGATTATATGCCCTAGACTAATCCTAGCGTATTATAAATATGACACCTAAAGCTTCAAGATACCTCTAGGTGTCGCAGTCCTCGAACCCTGAAATCATGCAGTTGAAAACAGGCGAGGAATTAGTCAAAGTGACTAAGTGAAGGTATAAGTAGTTGTAGAGATATATACGATCAAGAAACTCTTGATCTAAATAAATTCAATTAGGATATAACAAATAAGACACGGTTCATAAGTTTAAGTAGGGGTAAGGGTATGTGAGAGTACTTTGAAATGTGAACCATTTAATAAAGAATTTGTAAGGCCCGCAAGTAAGGCTCTTTCACCCGAACTCCGTAAATGTTTATAAAATAGTAACCGGCTGATCAAGGCACCGATACTTTAATAAAACTAAATATGATAATCTCCGCTACTCTGGTATCAATAGGGGAGCAAACCCTAAAGACCGTATAATGTAATAAGTGGGAAATACGTTCCCGGGAGGCTGTCTCCCATAAGCTCTTGGGCATAGAGTAACTAACCTCCAGCTAAACTACGACTAAGAGTGTAAGTGGCGGTCCATATAATAACCACCCTCGGCCCAATACCTTACCAGTGATTACTTCTACGGGTTCCGCTGGGGCCCATAATGATAATGAACAAGTATTTCACTTGCAGAGTCAAGAATTAGTTCTTAGTAAGAATTAGACTAAGTATATAAGGTCTGGGTAAGATCCTAATTCTAACTTAAAAGAATTTTCCTCAAAAGAGGTATATGATAATGTATAAGTAGGAAAATCAACTAATAATGAGTTTGGAAATTATTTTATAAATATTTATGCGTATAAGCATGATTCCAGTTGAAAATAGTTTTATCCTCACCTATTCCTGAGATCTAAGCGGAATGTGGATCCCACTATTCAGTGCTAACGTTGCCTAAAAATAATACTACTACTATCTTAGAACTATGATCTTAATATTCTAATCAAAGAATCACATAATAAACATAATAGGTAACACGTTAATGAATTGTCAGTAAACATTAATTTAATTCTTTTAAGGGAATTTAATTAATAAACTAGGGTTTATGAGGTCTTTAGCTGACCAAATATTTATTATTCATTTTATGATCCTAATTATAAATTTTAAAATAATTTCTAGGATTTAAATGAGCAATGTAGGTCACATTTTAAAAATAGTTCACAATTTACCGGTTTTGGAAAATTCGGGTAAAAATCCTTATTAATTCATTTTGAAATTTAGGTATTAAATGTTGACCAAAAATTAAAAATTACTATTGAAAACATTTACTATTCAATTTTCTAAGAATTAAACACTTTATAACACCAAATTAATCACACACACACACACTAGGTCACACGTGCCTCTTAGGGTTCAAGAACATCAAGAACATGTTCTTAGACTTATTAATGTTTTCTTATTATTTCAAATCATGCCAATTAAATTTCATCTTCATATCCCAACATTTAACCTAAATGTCGTACATTTAATCATCTAATTCATAAAATTAATTCTAAATAAATTATTCTTGGAATGAGTTTAATCTAATGGGACCATAATTATTTAATTACATGTTCCTACTGAAACATAATTATATTCATGAATTAAATAAATTAAATGTATATATGTACTAACATTATTCATAGAACTAGCATATATTGCATATATATTAAAAATAAAATTCTTAAAGCATAAATTAATTAAATCTAAGGCTTCCATAATTCATAATATATTAAAAAATAATATAAATCATGAAATAATAAAAGAAAAATACTCATAATCTTATATAGAGAGAGAGTGCCGAGAGCTAGGGAGAGAGTGAAGGAATTTTGGTGTGATTTTTCTCTTGCTCTTGGAGGCTATTTATAGTGTTCTCTTAGGGGCTTATGTTGAAATTAGGAAGATTATTAGGCTGATGAGTTGAGATTTAGGGTATCAAGGTGTATAATGTAGGGTGTTGGGGTGTATAGACAAGTGTATAGGTGATGTATGTGCATATGTATACATACATTATGTCATAAATACTAAGTATTAAAATAAATCTAAAATAGGGTAAAATTAACAAGAAATTTGTAATATAATCTCTAGGTTTGAGTTTGAAATGGATAAAGTTTCATAAGAAATAGGATTGAAAGAGCTTTCCGATGGTTATAAACTTTAGACGTTTAGACGTCTATATTTTAAGTAGTAAACGTTCAGAATTTTGAAAAAATGAGAAAATATATAAATCGGATTTAGGATCTGATTCAATTTCTGAAAAAGTGTTCATGATGCATAGAAAAATTTTAGGGTCGTTCTAAGTATAATATTGTATAGCAAACGTTGTACGTTTTGAAAGTTAATTTTTTTCGGCGGAATAGTACTTTTTAAGAAAATATGGAAAATATAGAAAAATTAATAGAATGAGCTAGGGTTTGAACTAAGACTTGGAAAATGTCTTAAAATTCATAAAAAAAATTCAAGGATCATTATGGCTATAAGATTGGATAGGAAAAACGTTACAATTCAAAAATGTGAGAATTAGGGTAAAACTAGGGTTTTACGGCCGGTTTTGGATACTACGAGAGTTCTAATGAGAATTAGGGTTCAAAATGATACCATAATTCATAAAATTTTATAAGGATTCATATGAACCCGACATTGGATAGGTAAATATGTCCCAATAAATTCCTATGGTTGAGGATGAATAGTAACTTAGGGACCTAAAGGGAATTTTTGCTGAACAAATTTCAAAGGTTGTATTGGGATGGTAAAAGCTAAGGTATGAATCCGGAAATTGTAAGATCTAACTTCCTAAGGTTTCATGGAGAGTGTATGAAGGTTCAGGCTCGGTGGATAAATAGTGATATACTCCTAACACTAAGATTTCGATCAAATGAAAACATAAAGGCACATAATGTACTTAAAATGAAACACAAAATGGATTGAGGTTATAAACGCTTTATTGTAACCCTTTACTTACCTGTCTCATTCCTATTCTGAAAATTCGGGCTGTTACAGATATTATAATTACTTTATTTATTATTAAATAAGTAACTTCATTTCTAGTTAATTAATTCATAATTAATTATATAGACTTATTTCTCCAAAATAAAACTTTAATATTAATTCAAAATTAAACCAAATTCCATTAAATCATTAACACATTAATTATTTAACACATACATACAAATACACGCACGGGCCCACGTGTCCATGAAGGACATGTGTCACGCACGTGACTCACACTTGTGAAACCTTCTTTCACCGATTAACTCGTTTAATCGATTCAAAGCCTTAACTCATGTGATCGAGTTGTTGTGTGTGACCCTCTAGATTCTTAATCAATTAGCAGTGACCCTGATTAATTTAATTCACTAATTAATTAATCACTCCACAGATTAAACGACCATAATCTACCAACAGGTGTTTAACCCCTAGCTGAATTAGAATGTGTCGATTCGATAGAACCTTTAAGTCATTGATTTATGTGAGATACAATCCTCCTACTTACCATCTCTCAACCAAGATCTAGGGCAAGGGAATAATTAGAACCCTAATAATCTGGTCTTAAAGCTAAGTGCATTTCATATCCATTTGATCTCAATCCAAGAAACCTTTTTCTTGATGTCTTGATCTACGACCTTGGCTAAGGACTCCACATGACATATTAATGACTTACACAATAAGATATCACCTTACTATGATTGGGTAAATGGGTGAATAGTAAGGGTTTTGGGAGAATTTATGATTTCTTGAGCATCCATGATTCTTGTTGAGTTTTAATGCTTCCATGTTGTTTCCTTGAGATATATTCTTAGTTATATAGACTTATTTCACTTGGTAGTTGCTATGAGAGGATTTGCCATGAATGCTTTTAATGGGTTTGGGTGAAATTGGGAATCCTTGTGCTTCTATGGACTTCTTTGGGTTTATATGCATTTATGATGTTACTTAAGGCATATTTATGGTGTATTTATAAATTCCTTGATTGGTGGTTGAATGGGGAAGGTTTTGCCATTAATGCTTTTGAAGGGATTGAAGGGGAATGCATGAATACTTGGTTTGGTGCTTAATTTGTGTGAGATATGTGTTAGATAGATGATTCCTGTCATGAATGATGACATTGGCTTCGTTTAACCCCTTGAAACATTGATCCCCTTCTTCCCCCTATTTGTACATGAGTAGTATGTTGAAGTATGGTTTATAATTGTGAGTCTTGATGCTAATAATGTGAATATTTGGTTCATTATGCACTCATGTATGCCAATCTGCCTTATTTGCATTCGTGTGATCGTTTCGCTTGAAATCTTTGATGTTTGAACTTGGATTCTCACTTATTGAATGCCTTTGGATGCCTTGATGTGTTAGTGTATGAGTTTATAACTTCATGAGTGTGTTTGTTATGAGTTTGAAGTGTTCTTGCATGATCAAAATTTGTTTTGGCCGAACTGGGGTGAAAAATGAGATTTTAGGTCGTTTTAGGGTTTCCATGGCCGTTGGAATTTTGGCCTGGAAAACTAACGTCCGTTGATCTGAGGTTGCACAGTATTGTGCTACTGCATCAGATCAACGGCTGTGGATATTGTAACACCCGAACGCGTGGCGTCACATTCCCGCACTGAGACCCCAACCCAGTCATGAAATGGGAGTATATGCCCGAATCCGAATCACGGCGAACAGAGACTCACACACACACTCGCTATGCTAGGCGGGCTAACCCTTGAACCAAATAATAACCACATCGATAAAAATCAGAGTAAAGCAAGGTAAAGCGGAAGCATTTATATACATTAATCACATTGAGCTACGAGCTCCAAAATTCATAACATAATATCCACATAAACACGGCTTTCCCTGCCTCAAGAAAGTAAATACATTCTAGACATAAATACATAATCCAAAACGATAATAATATGAGTGTGTACTACCAAAAGAACCAACATGCTAGAAACGTATGCAAGACTCCTAGACTTGTATCCCCGCCTAGCACGAACACACACCTGCAAGCAAAAGACTGAATCAAAACCGGGTTCAATCCAAAAGGGATTGGTGGGTATAAAAACAGGGCATAATATAAATAATACCGCGGAATTTAAACACATTCATACAAGTTATAATCCCAATTAAAGTTTTAGAACAATTTCCCAAGCGGGCAAAGAAAAAAGCATCAACGGGATTATAACTATCATTTTTCAATTAAACATTAGGTCAATCGTGGGCCGGCGAGTGGGCGTGTACAATCTCCATCCATCTCCTCATGTGTATTCGTTAAACATTCTTTCATGCGTTTTCATGCAACTTAATCTTTCGTGCACAATCAATCCATTTTTATTATACGTTTGGACAATCCGTTTACCGACCTTCCTGTACGTTTCTCCATCTCCGGGTGATGGATGGGTTTACAAGACCTGGCCATCCATTCATAGTGGTTATTAGGGTACATGAATCCCCAAAAGCCCGGCTAGCATTTTTTTGCCAAAACTCCTGGTAAAGTCCGTTTCGCCGTTCATTAATTGGAACTAGTGTGAGAGAACCACCGTCGGCCCTTGCCTTCCCGGATAGCCTCACACACTAAGTCCCTGGGCCCGTGCACATTCATGCTCTCGCCAAAACATTTTTGTAGGATTTACAAGAAAAAGGCTTAACATTGAAATCATTGACACGACAACTACTCACTATATATATATAGATTTTGGCTTAAAACTTGCACATAAAGGGCTATATTGGGTTGTCTTAACTAATAGAAGAGAAACCCACCTTACACACGGCAAAAGAAACTCACGAAAAAGCTCAAAAGTCGCCCTCGCCACCAACAAGATCAGTATCTGTGCAAAGAAAGTGAAGTGAACGCATGAGGACCACATATGACGTATGGCAACGTTGTGCATATGACATGAGATGCATATGAGGTCAAGTAAAGTCATGAAAATGCAATCACGTATCATTTCAATCATTCTCATTCATTCTTGTTCATTCAAGGTCATATTATGCACATTAAGTCACTTGAAGTCCAACTTCATGCATGAACCACATAACACGTACATGAAATGTAAACCATACTAATTCAAGCTTCATGAATTCATATCAAAGCAATACACACTTAAAAACATGTATATAACACATTGGGATCAAGTTAGGGGTGGGAAAAACTGAGCAAACGAGAAAGAAAGCACGCAAAACCAAGTATGTGACCACAAACAGGAATCCACGGGCGTGGATTTTCCCTTTGGAAATTCCAACGGCCGTGGAAAAATGGCCAAAATGAGGCAATAGCCTCGGCCACCATCCACGGCCGTGGATGTTTCTGAAGAAAAATTCCACGGGCGTGGGAACCCCTGCGCAAAAAACTTGGCCAAAACAGGGTATAACTCTTCCCCAATCAGATCCCACACTTTTCTAACACTTCAAGGCATGAATCAACAATAAACCATGAATGAAAACACCTCAACACAAGCAAAGAATCAAGCTCCAACAAGTATTAAGGCAAGAGATGGCATAAGTGATGATTTCTCAAATTTTCCATACAAAAAGCATTAATAGCAACTCATGATTCCAACAACTACCAAGAAATACACCTTCACATAATCATTAATGAAGCTCATGAGATCAAATTCTACAAATAAAACTCAAAGGAAACCAAGTAATGTGCATGATCACACATAATTGGTTCAAACCCTCATTTATGCACATATCTTCATATCTCATGGAAAACTCAAGCATAGCATGCATGTAGTAGCTTAAAAGAAGAAGGGGATCATGCCATGAAAGAATCTATACTCACAAGCACAAGACAACAAGGGATCAAGGTGGATGGAAATTGAAGAAGATGATGAATAGTAACTTTCTCCTTTCTCTTTTCCTTATCTCGGTTTGGGCAGCTCTTGGGAGGGTTTTGGAGTGTAAAATTTGAAAGGGAATGGGTCATAGCTGATAGGTTATTATGTGAGGAGGATATGGGTATGAACCATATTAGCATATAACATGCATAACCTCACCATACACCAGTCCATGTTGCATATAAGTCATGAAGGAATCGAGAAAGCTCAACGAGAGGCAAAGAAACGGCAAGAAAAACACTTCAAAGTTGCCTTCTAAGAGGACACGGCCGTGTTATGTTTTCAAAGAGGGTTGGACACTGGCGTGTTATGTTTTCAAAGAGAGTTGGACACGGCCGTGTTGTAATTTTTGGTAAAATTTCTGCATGGTACGAAGGCCTGACATGGCCGTGTTGGTTTTGAACTGCAAATGGACATGGCCGTGTCCGATTTAAATTCAATTTATACGGATACAACACGACCATGTCCGTTTTCAGTTCAAAAGTGACACGACAGTGTCACTCTACGTTTTCAAAAAGTGCAGCAACTCTTGGCCCTATTTTGTACCAAAAAAAGTGGGAAAGGTGGAAGGCAAGCCTCAAGGTGTTTCTCAAGCAACAACAAGGCATGAAATAAGCACAAACCACACTCAAAGATGCGAGAATGAGATGCATGATCAAGTTTTCAACAAAACCTTCAACCCTTCATTAATGGCAACTTCCTTAAACCTCAACTACCACATAATACATGCTCATAAATGCAAAGAGGAGGCTAAAATGATCACTTTCATGCATTAAAACAAAAGAAACAACCAAGGAAACAAAGTGATCACCATACATGCTCAAACCCTCAATATAACCAACCTGGTGCAAACTTAGCTCAGACCATGCATACTATAGCTAAAATGAAAGAGGGAAGGATGTCGTCCAATAATCTAAACTTACCTTGAAAGGATGGGAGGGGATAAATGGCTTGAGCTTGTGAAGAAGAAGATGAATAGTGCTAAATCTTGGGGTTAAAGAAAGGGCCCGGTTATTGCTTCTTTCTTTCAATCTTGGAGATCAATTTTTGGTGTGAAAAGTTTACGGGATGATAGGGGAGTACGTAAGTAAGGGGTATGTGGGGCCAAGAATTACCCAATTTGGACATGATTTGAAGATGTTATGGCCATTTTAGTAAAGGGGGTCGTCACACTCGGGATTAGGGTATTGGGTCGGGTTCTGGGTTGGTTTTGAGATCCAAACGTGGTCCAAAATAAAAACCGAGCACATATACATGTTCATAACACATAAAACTCGCATATACTCAAATTTCACAAAATTCAGAATTTGATAGGCAAGGAATCGGCACACAATCACAGCATTCAAGCGCATTCAATCCATTCATTCAATTAGTTCAATTACGTCGGATATTCACTTAGTCATGTAAGTCATGTTATCAAATATTGCAAGGAATATCAATATAAATCACGTAATTACACAAGTAATTGAATTTAAAATGTGTAATTAAGGTCACACACTTCATACCTGTACCATCTCCGTCTTATACATGGCGGAGTCTTTTTGAAGCTCGATTCCTTCTCGCTGCTGGATCTCGCTGGAGAGTTGGGAACAACTCCAATATCCACATTTGGCATGACAGATGGCTGCCAAAGTTTTCAGGTTTTAGACCGAAGTTGAAAACGGGTTTAACTCACACTCCAGAGAAGGTGGCGGATCTACTCTTACCTAGGGCAACTCAATGGAATAAAGCATTGATCAAGGATACCTTCCACGACGATGATGCCAACCTGATCCTGGGAATTCCACTCAGCAGGTTCGGTATCGATGATACTTGGATGTGGCATTTTGATAAGATGGGGCACTTTACTGTTAGAAGTGCTCATCATCTGGCGATTCATTTGACTGATGCAGAAAATGGGACGCTGTCCTCCTCAAATTATGGTGAGACTTGGGACCATATTTGGAAGCTTAAAGTACGTCCGAAAGTTCATTTATTCCATGGAGGTGTTGTCGAGATATCATACCCACGGGAGTGAACCTCTCTCGTCGCCATTGCAGTACTGATTTTCTGTGTATACACTATGCATCGGACTCTAAAGACTGCAATCATGCTCTCATTTTGTGTGACTTGCTAGACAAACGTGGGCTCTCTCTATATCCCACATTCAGTTATTCAGGAGATGGGAATGAGTTTCGTGGCTGGTTTGGGGAGGGCACTTCGTTACTTGGAGAAGGATCAGGCCTGTCTGTTGGCTAATACTCTTCGATACCGAGATCCGACCCACATATGAAACGGGCAATCATACATGAGCTAGATCTCGAAGAACGAGGACTCTACACACACGCTAAGCTAGGCGGGCTAACCCTTGAACCAAGCATTGCAACAATCAGAGCATAACAAAACCAAAACTGCGGAAGCATAGATTATAAACATTGCATATACAAGTGAGCCACGGGCTCTATAAAATTCATATAACAAATAGCATGGCCTTCTCAGCCTCAAGTACATAAATAAGCGCCACGGGCGTACAATTCAAATACATGTAAATAAATACATATGCTACTGTTCAAGGAAGAGCTAGACACAAATGCAAGACCTAGGACTCAAACTCCCGCCTAGCTCCTCCTAACCTGCACAAAACCTGAACGACAATCGGGTTAGTTTAAAAGAGACTGGTGGGTACAAAAGCGGGGATTACAATATATATAAAACGGTAAATAAACATTCACATGCATATTATTATCCCAGGTGAGGTTTTAGAACTAAATTTCCCAAGTGGGCAAAAGAGAGAAATCAACTCAAGGGATTATAACTATCATTTCTTTAAGGTCATTATCAGCCCAGCGAGGGGGCGTGCATAAGTCTCCTTCCGCCACCTCGTTTAGTTCATTAAACATTCGTTCATTCTTTCTTTTCATGCGTTCTTTCTTTCTTTTGTGTGCATACAAGCATTTACCCTTCTTCCTCGGTTTGGTGGTCGGGTTTGCAAGCCCCGGCCACCCATGCATTGACCTAGAGGGGTACATGAATCCCCAAAAGGCACTCAGTGGCTATCCCTCACTATCTCC